>JAQNDB010000135.1:0-58537 GCA_029204045.2 Tillandsia leiboldiana | reverse complement strand
CCCTCCAAAAAAACCAAGCTCAAAGAAGAGGAAGGAGGAAGAAGAAGAGAAGAAGAGAAGAAGAAGAAGAGAGAAAAAAAATAAAAGCCCTCTCTCCCCTCTCTCTCACCCTCGGTCAGTCAACAGGGACCCTGGACATGGTGGCGGCCATCCGAGCCGCCACGTTCGGCCGCGTTTGAGCCCCTGGATCAAGCCACGCGGCTTGATCCGGGTGGGCCACGGCGCCGCCCATTGGGGCGCTCGCCGCGTGTCCCCATGCGGGGACCGCGTTGCGGCGCCCACGTACGCGCGGTGGCGGCCCCAATTGCGGCCCGCCACGCGTCCCCCTGGCGCGTCCCGTGGGCCCCCCTCCGCTGCTGGCCCAATGGGTGCCGACACGTGCACCCCCCGTCCACAGCCCTCCATGCACCCGAAAGCACCCCGAAACTTCCGGTTGCTCGTTTTTACTCGTCCGGACTCCGAAAAAACAACCAAGCAGCCGATTTTCATCTTTTTTTTCCGCGCTGAATCCAAATACGAAATCTGTTTTGCTAAATTCCATTTCTCAAATTTTTCAAAGGCATCCAGATATTAATCTTAATCCAAACTTCGCGCTGAGTCTAATTCAAATATCCGTTTCGCGCGAAACCACTTCTAAACATCCGACGGGTCAACCGATTACCCACGTAATCCATTTTAAGACCGAAGTCCACCACTTGTGTCCAACTGGTGCACCAACACCGCCGACACGCCACATAGCCTCCAGAAGCTGCTGGTCACACTGTAAAAGCCCTGCAGAGATCCGGGTCACCACACACTTGGCTCCCCCAAGTGGCCTCACAGATGGAGAAGAAGGAGAAGGTGAAGAAGAAGAAGCTCTGCGCCGGTTAGCACCCGCCACGCGTCGTGGTGCCGCCACTCACCGCGCGAAACGTGGACCCTTCGGGCTTTGCTGCGCTTGGACGCGCCCCGCTGTGGACTAGCCCGCACTCCAAAGGGCCCAATAGGCCCAATTAGCCTATTTGGCTAATTTCGCGCGCGCTGAGTCCATTTTTTTCGCGTCTGTTTGACGCGTAATGTACCCGATACATCAATAATAGGTGTTTTTCTCGCCACGAATCACCCGGTGAAGTAACGCGGGGGTTCGGGCCACACCACATTTAGCGGGGATTTGGACGCAAGGTTCGGGCATCCGGAAGTTTTAGGTGTAGTTACGAGGCTTTGGCAGCCCATTGTAGTTGTGTGCGCTCGAATGTCATTGGCTACGTGTTTTGAATGCTCGAAAGAAGGTTTCGAGCGCTCGAAACTTGATTTTTGGTACTCAATCAATTTTTTGAAAATTTGGAGGGCTTCTCTTCTTTTGTGAACAATCTATAAAGCATAGGGAGCTTAGCTTATCTCTTTTTCTCACCATTGAGCATTTTCATCCCTTCTCTCTCCCTCTATCTTCCCTTGGTGAGAATTAGGGCCCTACTGAAGAGAGCCTAGAAGTTGATTGTTCCCCCTGCCGCTGATCGTTGGGGAGCTTGGAGCCTTGCGTAGCTCAGGGATGATCCTATATAAGTGAGGCGGAAGGGAGCTTCCGGTGTCCATCTCTTCATCTAGTTATAGAGATGAGTACAATTTTTTTGGAGATGGAATTTGGAATTTTGGTCAATGTGGATTTTAGTGAGGATTTTATTGTTGAACTAGGAGTGGAGTTTTTGGTATTCCTGTTGGATTTTGGGTGCTGTAGAGGGGGGGGGGGGCATGCGTGCTATTCTCCACCACCTCGAGTAGTTTTCCCAGGTGGATTCCATGTCGTCGAATACGGCGGACTAACCTTTATGTCTTCTCTACATGCTTGAGTTGTTGAGTTATCTTATGGTTTTATTATAGTAGTGGCAGTACGAGGACACTTATGTTAGCATGATTTGTTATATGGATACCTTATCAGCATGTTGTGTATTTGTAGATGCTGGATATTCATACTATTTGAGTGTCACGCCCGAACGCCTATTTGGTCGGTTCGAGTATATGAACAGACCGCCGAACGACACAGTCTCCTCTGTCTGCCCAAGGCGTGCTTATATTCAGTGTATGAATTTCAACCAGAAATATGTCACGCCCGGGTGTAAACCAGAACCGGGCCCGTCCACAGATCCGCCGTGCACACGGTATTTTCCGTGTACACGAAGCGCCAGTAACCTGCTCAGATAAAGAGATATAATAAAGAGCAATAAAAACAGAGCTGAACTAAAACTAATACATCTCAGACTGAAGCTGGAAATAAAATACAATACATCTGTATAAATGATACATCTGTCTCTCCCAGCTCACCAAAATAAATACAACCTGCTGGCAAAAGCCAGTCCCAAAGTAAAGGTACTACCGTCTGAGGAAACATGGGTACACCAACAATCCAGTAACATGCTCATCCTGCCTCGAGATCTATCTACTCGGCCGTCCTCTCTCCTCGACCCGCCACTGTAAGCCCAGTAGCACCCGCATAAAACACTGCAAAACAAGGGAGAAGCAAAAGAGGAAAGAAGAATGGGGGTGAGACTACTAGTAAACCAGTAGCCTCCCCTAGTGGGTAAAACCTCAACTCTGACACGCCCACTAGGTCTACCAGAGGCAAAAGGAATAAAGGTGGTATGCAATGAGTATGACTCCTGATGAAAAGCTACCACTAGAATGCCTCTAAAAACTGAGCTAAAAGAATAGCTGAATGTATGCATCAGAATGTCAACGCCTGCCTGACCAGACCCAATCGATACACCAGTAAGCACTGGTACTGCCTGCTCTGCCTGCCAAATCGGGTATGCCCGCCTACGCATAACACCGATAGGAAAAGGGAGTCTCGAAGACTCGAAGCCTGTAAAAACGCACACTCCGGAGTGGCACTCGAGGGGAGCGACCCACACGAGTATAATGCCTGGGTAACAAGTACCAAATCAGCAGGACTGGATCATGACTCTGATCACGGTGGAAAACCCATCCACTAAAAGAAATCCAAATCCTCTATCCCAATCTGATGCAATAACCACTGTCCGGTCAACCGCCAAAGATCCGCGGTTGCCGCAATGCCCGGCCCTCACAGCCTGCCTGTCCCAAAGCCCACAACTGTCTGACTACACTATCCCAGTCCCTGCTCGAACCCGAGCGCACTATCCCCCGAATATAAATAAAAGAAGAGAAAAGCATGGTTTCTCCTAAGTCAATTCCAGCATGATAGTGTAGCAGAAAAAGGTGGCCTAACTAGGTGACCATACAAGCATGCAAATGTCCCAAGATGATATAAAAATAAACAGATGTCGATAACCTTTATAATGTTAGAGCATGTATAGAACAGTATGAGAATAGTAAATATGAGATAGCCTGTGCCTGCCTATGCCACATACCCAAAGCCCACAATTATTGATTAGCCTTACCTTTTAACATGATGTTACTGTCCTACAATCATAATCCCCAATCAAGCAAGTTCTAACAATATCTGTTTAATCACAATAAGCCTGCCATTGCCACAACATAAAGTGCATTTATCCTTTTAATCAAAGAAGCTACTCAAATGCCTAGCGGGTAATCAAAAGATGGAGGTTAACAACCACACCCATAATGACAATCCTGACCCAGGTCCGACATCCGGTCAACCACCTACTATCCGCAATAGCCGCAATACCCCAAAGCTCAAATTCAAACCCCCGGCTACACTATGCCGATCCCCTGCTCAAACCCGAGCAACAATAGCGCCTGCCTAAGGAATAGGGGAAGAAGAGACAATAGGGTTCCTCCCAAGGCAGTCCCAACATATAGTGTAGCGGTCAGAACGGTCTAACTAGATATCCCTGAAATCAAGCCTATTCTCCTCATGGAAGAAGGAAGGGTAGTGACAAATATGTGTTCATCATGTGTATCAAGTAATAACTCCACCTGGGTGTAATCATCATGCTAAATCCTAATCCAACCGCACATGTCCATAACCTGCTAATCACCCTCAATGAATCATCCACCTATGCCTGTCCAAAAATCCTCAAGTGGTACCCTCCCACAAGACGCCTCACAATATCACAATATGAAAGTACATCCCCCCCCTATGCAAGGTTAAATGCTTAAAACGATGTCCATGAAGCATGTATAAGTTCCAACATGTCAAGTTTCCATATAATGTTTTCCATATGATAGGCTCACAATTATCTAGTTAAGCATGCATGGTCCATAGGTGACCATTCAACATGTCCAATAAAGGGGATCACTCTAATATTCCTAGTGGGTATATCAGAAAAGAGGAGTAAAGCAACCACCCACATCGAGCGCTAACCCTGATCCAACAGCGAAGTCCGACCGGTCTCAACGATCACCACGGTGCTGCACAAATACCCCAAAAGAACAAGCACAATTAATCCACCATGCTCACACCAAAATCTGTCCCAAATACAATCAGTCCACAGTTTTGCCTTTTTCACCTGCGAGATCTGCTCGAGAAATTCCAGGAAAAATACCGTCACGATCCCTCGCGACGAACGGTCGAAACGAGTACATGCACGTTCCCACACGAGTTTTCTACGCTGAGATCCAAATCGACAAGAGAACTACCCCGAACAATACTTCCACCCAAAACTGTGCTACAAAGTTCTGTAAAAAGGGGTTTCTCACCTTCGGGGAAAATTCCAGAAAATCCAAGAAAATTCAGAGAGACTCCTTGCGATGCGTAGATGCAAATTGCCTTTTGAATCACCTCAATCCGATGTCTGGTTGCGGAGATACCGCCGAATACCGAACCGCTGTCCAAAACTCCATCACAGCAAAAGAGGTCACAAGATGATCCGAAAAACCCATGAAAACCTCGGGATGGGAAAAAAACCAGCAAACACGGAAAATGTAGCCCTACCTGTCGTGAAGACGATGGCGCAAGAATCGCTGAAAAAGAGTGCCGGGGTAGCTCGGGAGAGTCCGTGCACTGAAATGCGACGAAGGGAAACACAAGGGAACGAGCGTCGCGCCGCGCTGGTAAAATCCAACCTCGGAGTGCGTGCCACTACAAATCTTGGAAATCCTCCAGAAGATGTAGAACTCGAAGGGGAACAACTTTGCTGAAGGACACCTTGGTGAGAGGAGGCTCGGAAATGGTGGAAAAGTGAGAAGAAAGGAGCTCGGGCTGTTTAAATAGGCCTCCCAAACAAATAGCAAAATTGCCATCCGGGTCCCAATTTTCGGGCGCACGGAAGTTTCCGGGCGCGCACAGTGCGGCCCGGCCCAAGCCTTTCGGGCGCGCACAGTGCGGCCCGGCCCAAGGCGCGCCGTCGGACGGGATCGCGGTCCGTCCGACCCGCCCTCAGCGCCCGCCACGTGTCGCCCGAACAGGCGACAGCCCAAATCCTCCACTCCTGCTGCGCCACGCGGCCAACCCGGGAGTCGACACGCGTCCCGACAACCGTACCGTCGCGCCTGCGCGCCTGCCCGCCGCCAGCTGCCCTCCTGCCCGCACAGTTGACCAGCCAATAGGGAAGCGCCACGCGTCCCTGCCTCTGACCGCTGCACCCGGTGCACGAGCCTCCGTAAGCCGAACACTGGTAACCTGCACGTGTCCACCCCGGTGCACCGTGAACCAAAACCCAACCATCATGCTCCGTAGACGTGAGCTGTGAGCCGGCCTATGGGGTGGTGCCACGTGCCCCCGCCTTTGGTGCACGACGGCCGCGTGGACCGCGCGCCTGCCCGGCGCGCCGCGCGCGCTGCACGCGCCCTGTGCCGCCGCCGTTCCGCCTGCCCTGAGGCCGCGCCGCCGCCCGCGACGCTGCCCGCCGCCGCCGCCGCCGCCGGCGATCGCCGGAGTTACTGTTCCGGCGGGGTGAACAGTACCCGAAGCTCAGAAAAAATCCAGCAGATAGTCCATCTTGACCGTTTTCGCGCGCTGAACCCGAATTTGACGTCCGCTTCGCCAAATTCCCATCCAATAAATCGCCGGAGGCTCCCGAAAAGGCATTTTCAATCCGAATTTCGTGCCGAGTCCAAATCTGATATCCGATTGCGCGGAAAACACCTATAAACATCCGACGGGGTTCCCGATTACCCCACGTGATCCACTTTAAGCTCGGAGTCAATCACTTGTGTCCAAATTGGCGCCACGAACACCGCCGACATGCCCGTAGGCCTCCAGAAGCTGCCGGTCACACAGTAAAAGCCCTGTAGAGTTCGGATCATCACATCCTCCCCCACTAAAAGAAAGTTTCGTCCTCGAAACCTAAAGCAACTCTCAACGAGTCTCAGAAACCAGGGGTAAGTACTCAACACCGCCGTCTCCCGCTCTCAAGTCGCCTATCACTCCCCGTGATTACTCCTCAGCAATAATAACAGCAACAACCAGTACGGCATAGCCCGATCGCGCAATTCCCTCATCTCACAAGCCGGAATTCGCAACGAGCGTCCCTCGTACTCCAAACTCTCGCAGGGCTCCAAAGAAGTGAGTCAATCACGGGCGAGGAGTTCAAAACACAACACTCCTGAGCGAAGACGCAGAAAAACCTCAGGGACTCCATCAAAAGCCTGGGGGAAAGAACGAACAGCCAGTGCAACACGCACTAAAATCACCCTCTAGAGCCGACTCAACCAGGGCAACCCGAAACACATCCACACAAGCACCCGCACAGGAAAGGGGCCCCTAACAAGCAGGGGTTCTCACTCGGTCACTGATACCAATCTTACCATCCGCTCGTCAAATTCTGCTGGCACCATCCGGTCCAAAAGCTCCTCACCTCAGTAGTAACTGCCGATCTCGGCCCATCTCAAATAGCATCTATTTTGACTGGACTTCCACCGCCGCCCCCGCGGCTAAATACGTAATCCAGGAAGATGTGCTCTCAACGATGAAACTTGTACCAAAACCATTTAGCATAAGACCTTATCCTCACAGACCTTGCCACAGCATCTATAAATGCTTCACAAGCTCTAAATCACTCAGGGAGGGGTAAAAGCCAAGATATCCCTGAAAAATGCCGCTATCAATCCGTTCAAGCCCAACTGGAACACAGAATTCCTCAATCTTAAAGGCAATAAGGCATTAGTCATTCCATTGGCCTCACTGTACTCATAATGCCCCTAGCGTGTCTGAACGTCCTCTTGGCGAGATACTCAGCTGTAGTTCCAAATTGATGCAGGCATCATAATCGAACATCTGCCGGAGTATAACTCCATCCAAAAGGTCCTAAATAATACCCGGACCTGCCTGGGCTCCACTCACAAAGAACTCTCACAGTCGTGTATCAACGACGCGGCACTAGGTCCAACAAACCTCTATCCATCAGGTCCACGCACCTATGCCCACAACTCTCACAGCTCTACAAATGATATTTAACGAGGTGCTATCGAGGTAGGCGCAGTTCCCAGAACCACGTCAATCGAAATCACAATCTCCCTAACCGGCGGCATCATCGTCGGCTCAGGTGGAATCACACCCGGGATCTCACGGCAACAAGAATATCCTTACGTCCCGGTGCCGCCGTAGGCACCTCTCCCACTATCGCTGTAACCTGAGTACCCAAACAGTCGCAACAAACAAGCCTTCTATTGTCTGCCTCGCAGAAAACAAGGTCCTTTCTCTCAGCAGTGAAACATCCAGTGGCACTATGCCAACCAGTCCCAAGCACTGGGTCTAAACACCGAACGGCCACAAATACCAATAAGTCTGCCGGCATAACTTACGGCCTCTACTGCACTGGATATGATCCACAAGCCTTCCCCACCTGCACAATACCAACAGTAACCTGTACCTCTAGTGCACGGGGCAACAACTCTGCCTCTAGCCCATGCCGGACTGCAACATGCTCTAACTCTGACCGCTGTGATGAAATCACACCGGCGACACTCGATCCACTACCGTGGCGCCCTCCAACCGGGCGGCACAAATTCATCCTCTCGATGCAAGTGGTCGTCGCTCAGCCTGCCAAACATATCTAGACCAATCACAAAGGGAGCTCGACCCCTGTCCCTGCTCACACTGAGGCGACGAATGTGGTCTCTCGCAGACAGCCAATCCACGCTACCGCTGCACCACTCTGATAAAATGGGCTGATGCTGTCATCGGGGTCCACCCAACCTCTGACGTCTCAGAAATCCACCTGGATATCATCGTCATACGACAAAGCACCATCAATTCATGCAATTCCTTATACAATTACCCTTACTAAGCTCACCCCTCAATCACATATGTTGTACCCCAAACATGCATGCTATCGATCACCAAGGGTAACATCCCCCTGGGGTAAGCTTTACATAATCCATCCAAAAGGATATCCACCATCCTGGAAGGGAAACGAAAATGTCCTTGCCGGCCGACCTGTCCACCAATACCTAGCGCCAAGCGCCTCTATCCAGAACTCGCCTCTGGCGGCAGACCCCTAACCAACGGAACTGCAATGCTACGCGCCATACCCAATGCCTCCACTATCAAAGCACCCCAAAATCTAAAACCCGCAAAAGAGGGTCCGAAAACACGGAAGGGCATCCTGGCGCAATCCACTCACAGTCAAGCATATCCCATGCGCCTTGTCCCCTAAATCATAGAGCGCGTAGTTCAGTAACTGGGTAAATCCTTTTGACACCAAGAGGCTCTCAAGCAGTCTTTCCATCACCACCAACCACGATTCTACCCCAAGAGGCTCCAAACTTAATTCCTATGAATCGGGGTGGTTTATCTGCCAAAACTGGCTTAACTGATCAATGGTGTCCCATAGCTCATCCGCTGTCAACAATCCATCCTGCCTCGGCGCCTCGGCACTAACCAATGGCACGGAGGGCTACTCACTCCCTCAGTACTACAAAAATCCCCGCCCCTAAGGATACTGCAACCGGGTGGTCTCAGAAAGAAGCACCGTCGAGCTGCCCGCTGCTCCGACAACTGTGTCACTCAAAACCAGATGCCCGCTCACTCTGCCGCTGATAAGCCTCTGACAATCCTGTCATCAGGGTCCCGAGTCCTCCGACTCTAATCCGGTATCCGGCCTGAAACAACTAGCTCAGACCCAACTGCCGCACCAAGGTGCGCCCGGGTCAAGGCCCAACGTCGGGGAGACACCGCTCGCCACGACAAACCGCAAATCAGCACACCCCAAACACTCGACCCAATCTAGCGAAAGTCAAAGACATCCTTCTATTTCTGTAACCTTATGTTGTCTGCAGCCAACATACTGTCCCACAGAAATAGAGTATGTCGATCCCTCTTCACTCACAGGAAGAGTAAAACAAATAAATCGCCGACTTTCGCAAGGTGTCGCGTCTCTCGCGTCCTATCATCCTAGGGTCTGCTAAAAGCCTAGGGTTTCCTAAGTCCCAACCGACCTATCCCTAAGCTCTGATACCAACTTAATCTGTCACGCCCCGGGTGTAAACCAGAACCCGGGCCCGTCCACAGATCCGCCGTGCACACGGTATTTTCCGTGTACACGAAGCGCCAGTAACCTGCTCAGAGAAAGAGATATAATAAAAGAGCAATAAAAACAGAGCTGAACTAAAACTAATACATCTCAGACTGAAGCTGGAAATAAAATACAATACATCTGTATAAATGATACACCTGTCTCTCCCAGCTCACCAAAATAAATACAACCTGCTGGCAAAAGCCAGTCCCAAAGTAAAGGTACTACCGTCTGAGGAAACATGGGTACACCAACAATCCAGCTAACATGCTCATCCTGCCTCGAGATCTATCTACTCGGCCGTCCTCTCTCCTCGACCCGCCACTGTAAGCCCAGTAGCACCCGCATAAAACACTGCAAAACAAGGGAGAAGCAAAAGAGGAAAGAAGAATGGGGGTGAGACTACTAGTAAACCAGTAGCCTCCCCTAGTGGGTAAAACCTCAACTCTGACACGCCCACTAGGTCTACCAGAGGCAAAAGGAATAAAGGTGGTATGCAATGAGTATGACTCCTGATGAAAAGCTACCACTAGAATGCCTCTAAAAACTGAGCTAAAAGAATAGCTGAATGTATGCATCAGAATGTCAACGCCTGCCTGTCTAGACCCAATCGATACACCAGTAAGCACTGGTACTGCCTGCTCTGCCTGCCAAATCGGGTATGCCCGCCTACGCATAACACCGATAGGAAAAGGGAGTCTCGAAGACTCGAAGCCTGTAAAACGCACACTCCGGAGTGGCACTCGAGGGGAGCGACCCACACGAGTATAATGCCTGGGTAACAAGTACCAAATCAGCAGGACTGGATCATGACTCTGATCACGGTGGAAAACCCATCCACTAAAAGAAATCCAAATCCTCTATCCCAATCTGATGCAATAACCACTGTCCGGTCAACCGCCAAAGATCCGCGGTTGCCGCAATGCCCGGCCCTCACAGCCTGCCTGTCCCAAAGCCCACAACTGTCTGACTACACTATCCCAGTCCCTGCTCGAACCCGAGCGCACTATCCCCCGAATATAAATAAAAGAAGAGAAAAGCATGGTTTCTCCTAAGTCAATTCCAGCATGATAGTGTAGCAGAAAAAGGTGGCCTAACTAGGTGACCATACAAGCATGCAAATGTCCCAAGATGATATAAAAATAAACAGATGTCGATAACCTTTATAATGTTAGAGCATGTATAGAACAGTATGAGAAAAGTAAATATGAGATAGCCTGTGCCTGCCTATGCCACATACCCAAAGCCCACAATTATTGATTAGCCTTACCTTTTAACATGATGTTACTGTCCTACAATCATAATCCCCAATCAAGCAAGTTCTAACAATATCTGTTTAATCACAATAAGCCTGCCATTGCCACACATAAAGTGCATTTATCCTTTTAATCAAAGAAGCTACTCAAATGCCTAGCGGGTAATCAAAAGATGGAGGTTAACAACCACACCCATAATGACAATCCTGACCCAGGTCCGACATCCGGTCAACCACCTACTATCCGCAATAGCCGCAATACCCCAAAAGCTAAAATTCAAACCCCGGCTACACTATGCCGATCCCTGCTCAAACCCGAGCAACAAATAGCCGCCTGCCTAAGGAATAGGGGGAAGAAGAGACAATAGGGTTCCTCCCAAGGCAGTCCCAACATATAGTGTAGCGGTCAGAAATGGTCTAACTAGATATCCCTGAAATCAAGCCTATCTCCTCATGGAAGAAGGAAGGGGAGTGACAAATAGTGGTTCATCATGTGTATCAAGTAATAACTCCACCTGGGTGTAATCATCATGCTAAATCCTAATCCAACCGCACATGTCCATAACCTGCTAATCACCCTCACATGAATCATCCACCTATGCCTGTCCAAAAATCCTCAAGTGGTACCCTCCCACAAGACGCCTCACAATATCACAATATGAAAGTACATCCCCCCCCTTATGCAAGGTTAAATGCTAAAACGATGTCCATGAAGCATGTATAAGTTCCAACATGTCAAGTTTCCAATATAATGTTTTCCATATGATAGGCTCACAATTATCTAGTTAAGCATGCATGTCCATTAGGTGACCATTCAACATGTCCAATAAAGGGGATCACTCTAATATTCCTAGTGGGTATATCAGAAAAGAGGAGTAAAGCAACCACCCACATCGAGCGCTAACCCTGATCCCAACAGCGAAGTCCGTGCCCGGTCTCAACGATCACCACGGTGCTGCACAAAATACCCCAAAAGAACAAGCACAATTAATCCACCATGCTCACACCAAAATCTGTCCCAAATACAATCAGTCCACAGTTTTGCCTTTTTTCACCTGCGAGATCTGCTCGAGAAATTCCAGGAAAAATACCGTCACGATCCTCGCGACGAACCGGTCGAAACGAGTACCTGCACGTTCCCACACGAGTTTTCTACGCTGAGATCCAAAATCGACAAGAGAACTACCCCGAACAATACTTCCACCCAAAACTGTGCTACAAAGTTCTGTAAAAAGGGGTTTCTCACCTTCGGGGAAAATTCCAGAAAATCCAAGAAAATTCAGAGAGACTCCTTGCGATGCGTAGATGCAAATTGCCTTTTGAATCACCTCAATCCGATGTCTGGTTGCGGAGATACCGCCGAAATACCGAACCGCTGTCCAAAACTCCATCACAGCAAAAAGAGGTCACAAGATGATCCGAAAAACCCATGAAAACCTCGGGATGGGAAAAAACCAGCAAACACGGAAAACGTAGCCCTACCTGTCGTGAAGACGATGGCGCAAGAATCGCTGAAAAAGAGTGCCGGGGTAGCTCGGGAGAGTCCGTGCACTGAAATGCGACGAAGGGAAACACAAGGGAACGAGCGTCGCGCCGCGCTGTAAAATCCAAACCTCGGAGTGCGTGCCACCACAAATCTTGGAAATCCTCCAGAAGATGTAGAACTCGAAGGGGAACAACTTTGCTGAAGACACCTTGGTGAGAGGAGGCTCGGAAATGGTGGAAAAAGTGAGAAGAAAGGAGCTCGGGCTGTTTAAATAGGCCTCCCAAACAAATAGCAAAATGCCATCCGGGTCCCAATTTTCGGGCGCCCGGAAGTTTCCGGGCGCGCACAGTGCGGCCCGGCCCAAGACTTTCGGGCGCGCACAGTGCGGCCCGGCCCAAGGCGCGCCGTCGGACGGGATCCGCGGTCCGTCCGACCCGCCTCAGCGCCCGCCACGTGTCGCCCGAACAGGCGACAGCCCAAATCCTCCACTCCTGCTGCGCCACGCGGCCAACCCCGGGAGTCGACACGCGTCCCCGACAACCGTACCGTCGCGCCTGCGCGCCTGCCCGCGCCAGCTGCCCCTCCTGCCCGCACAGTTGACCAGCCAATAGGGAAGCGCCACGCGTCCCTGCCTCTGACCGCTGCACCCGGTGCACGAGCCTCCGTAAGCCGAACCAATGGTAACCTGCCACGTGTCCACCCCGGTGCACCGTGAACCAAAACCCAACCATCATGCTCCGTAGACCGTGAGCTGTGAGCCGGCCTATGGGGTGGTGCCACGTGCCCCCGCCTTGGTGCACGACGGCCGCGTGGACCGCGCGCCTGCCCGCGCGCCGCGCGCGCTGCCCGCGCCCTGTGCCGCCGCCGTTCCGCCTGCCCGAGGCCGCGCCGCCGCCCGCCGACGCTGCCCGCCGCCGCCGCCGCCGCCGGCGATCGCCGGAGTTACTGTTCCGGCGGTGAACAGTACCCAAAGCTCAGAAAAAATCCAGCAGATAGTCCATCTTGACCGTTTTCGCGCGCTGAACCCGAATTTGACGTCCGCTTCGCCAAATTCCCATCCAATAAATCGCCGGAGGCTCCCGAAAAGGCATTTTCAATCCGAATTTCGTGCCGAGTCCAAATCTGATATCCGATTTGCGCGAAAACACCTATAAACATCCGACGGGGTTCCCTGATTACCCACGTGATCCACTTTAAGCTCGGAGTCAATCACTTGTGTCCAAATTGGCGCACGAACACCGCCGACATGCCCCGTAGGCCTCCAGAAGCTGCCGGTCACACAGTAAAAGCCCTGTAGAGTTCCGGATCATCACAGCTTGGCCGCCTCCTCCTGGCGCCGCAACGCCTCTGACATCTGGGCCACCTGAGCCCACAGCTCCTGGACCTCACCCTGCCTAGTCTGCTCGGCTTCCCGCCGCTCGGGCTCCTCAGCTGAGGTCGGACGCCCTCTCGTCGCTGCACGACGTCTCGGCGGCATCGCAGGTAACTGAAGCAAATACAAACGTCAGAACATAACAATCATACGACCCAATCCAGCGAAAGTCTATGACATGTTACCCTTCCTAAAGTATTATGTCGTATACAGCCAACATAATCACTTGAAAGAATAACATGTAAGATCACTCGTCCCATCCCTTGGGAGAGGAAAAACTCAATCAGGACTCTCGCTAAAAGTCACGACTCTCACGTAGTCATCCTAATGTCCAACCACAAGCCTAGGGTTTCTAAGTCCTCAATGACCTACATCCTAGGCTCTGATACCACTCTAATCTGTCACGCCCCGGGGTCGAAACTGCGACCCGGGCTTGCTAACAGAACCGCCATCCGTACGGAAACTGCCGTACGGACCGCGCGCTGCGCGCGGCACCGCGCACAGCCCGCAAGGGCCCGTGCGGTGCGCGCCCTGCGCGCGGCCTTGCAGCACCGCGCGCGCCCCGCGCGCGGCCGCAAGGCTGCGCGGGGCCCGGGCAGCGCCCGTGGCGCTGCGCGCGGCCAGCGCAGGGCCTGCGGCACCGCGCGCAGCCCTCAAGGGCCCGCGCGGTGCGCGCCCTGCGCGCGGTCCTCAGGACCGCGTGCGCCTGCCGCGCGCGCTTGCGCGCGGCCTGCAGCGCCCACGCGGTGCTGCACAAGGGCGCAGGGCCCTAGTGCTGCCCGTGCACGCGGGTGGGCCGCAGGGTGCTGCCAGTCCTGCAGCACCCTGACGGCTGCTGCGCGCGGCGCCCAAGTGCGCCCGCGCAGCAGCCGCGCCGGCCGCGCATGCGCCAATGCGCGCGCGCGCGGCTCCCACGGCGCGATCCCCCGCGCAAAAGAAAAGAAAAAAAAAAATCAAATTAAATTTCCAAAACCTCGAAAAATCCAAAAATCAAAGCTCCGAGATCAAAAACTGCAAATCGCTTACCTCGTCGACGCACGCCACACGCCCACAAGCTTCTCTCGGCCACCAACGGCGAGTCCTCAACCAAGCTCTCCTCAAGAACCTTCTTCTTTCTCTTCTTTTCCTTTTCTTCTTCCTTTCTTCTCTTCTACAGAGGGTGGTAGGTGGAGGGGATAAGGCCTTTATAAAGCATAATGCTTTAAATAAAAAAAAAAGAGAACTTTAATTAAAACCTTAATTACAGTCATAAAGCTTAAATAGAAACCAACCAAATCCACTTACCTCACTCCACACTCCCAGCCTTCAAGCAGAGAAGACCCTCAATTAGCAAAGCTAATTAATTAAGTCAATAAAATAATCCAAAAAGCCCAACTCCAACTCACTTTTTGCCTTCGGGCTCTCCGCCGCTGTCCGGAACCTCCCGAACTCCGCTGTAAATCGAAAGTACACGCGCTCGCAGCTTTTTCTCTTCAAAAAGCTCATCCGTTGAGTCGGGGTGCTCAAATCAAAAACCGGCTCCGAAACTGTCAGTTCCGACTCACTTTTTGCCTCCGGATCCTCCGCATCAGTCCGGAACCTCCCGAACTTCGCTGTAATCTGATAATATACCTATTCCAAGTGTTCCCGAATTTTCTGTACTCCACTGTGAAGTCGGTAATTCCCAAATCCAGTCCTTAATCGGCGCAATATGCCGAAAAAACTCCGAATCGGGCTGGGACATCTGCGTTGATCCGAA
Organism: Tillandsia leiboldiana; assembly: GCA_029204045.2. Lineage (NCBI taxonomy): Eukaryota > Viridiplantae > Streptophyta > Magnoliopsida > Poales > Bromeliaceae > Tillandsia > Tillandsia leiboldiana. The sequence goes on along the minus strand of JAQNDB010000135.1, from coordinate 43,315 downwards.
TCAACCCGACATCAACAGTAAACACAAACGCAACATGCCCGAGGCAAACTCTCTGCTCCACGACACCATGTGCGGTCGGCGCGCCATCCGAAGACCCGGTACTCTACAACCGCCACCAGGCCCGACGATCTGCCCACTAAGTCCACTAGAGGCATGAGATAACCAAAGCAGTAAAGACTGAAATAAGAAGCTGGAGACTCTCAACAGCTACCATGCGTCTATCTAAAATGCTCAAAAGGGGAGAACCAAAGAATGGTATGCAACCACCAGTACATGAAGTGCACAAATCGACCTAATCGAGCTGACTGCCACATCTGGTCCAGTCAAACCTGCGCCCACCTACCGCTGTTGGGTTATATGAAATACGGATCTAAATAGGGGAAAAAAACACCTAGAGGGGGGTGAATAGGTGTAAACGTATAAACACTCAAAAAATCGTTGTGATAAAACCCAATGCGGAAATAAAAATAATACGCAAGATTTTTACGTGGAAAACACCATCACCGGAGTAAAAAACCACGGGACCGATAACACGGCAGAAATCCACTAGAATTAAAACACGTACAAGGTGATTTACCGTACACACTTACGACTCAACCTTTTCCATACGCTCCTAGAGGATCTTCTCCGCTCGCTCCGCGACGCTTCTCGAATCCACGATCTGCGCCCAACGCCGAATCCACGGCGTCCAACGTCGAATCCACGACGTCCGACCGAATCCACGGTCTTCACCCAATAGCACCCTTCGAATCCACGAACGTGCCTCGCTCCGAATCCACGAGAGCGGTTGAACCTTGAATCCTCAAGGACACGTGAATCCACGCACCAATTTTTGGGGTAAATCGTTGTTTTGGGTGGTGATGATCCGCCGAATACTTAGATCAAAGATAGATCGGAAATACCATCTAAGTATTCATTAGTTTGATTCAACTCAAGATGTGAGTATGAAAACCTAGAATCAAACTAATCAATATAGTTGAAGAAACATAGAGTATTCTCTAATGATTTCCTTTCTTCTCTATATGTGGATCTATAGCCGTATAAAATGATATATAAAAATGACGGCTATTGACTATGTGGATTCCCCTAGAAAAAGAGTCATAGGGTGTATTTATAGGTTAGAAACCCTAGGAAGGAGATAAGAATCAAAAACCTAACATTTCTGGAAGTTTTACGGACGGCGATCCGGATCGTCTTAGCTGTGATCCGGATCGTCATAACGATTCAGCCAATTCCAGAAAAATGAAGGTTCGGGATCCGGATCGAAGTGCATGATCCGGATCGTTCATACAGTTTACCAAACATCAACGTTCGGGATCCGGATTGCGAAGCATGATCCGGATCGTTCAAGGAAAATGGTAAACTCACTGTTCGGGATCCGGATCAAGAGACTACGATCCGGATTGAACTGATGTATGAACGAACCACCTTCGGGATCCGGATCGAACAACCTGATCCGGATCCTGAACATGTCCCAAGTCCAGTTTTTGATTTTTATGCAATGAAAGATTCTTCCAAGTGTTTCTACACTACAAGAAGTATTCGGATCACACAAAATCTTTAGTTAAACATACCTGATCCTTTTGAATTCTTCTTTCTTGAGATTGAGTTAAACGATCCAACTTTCTTCACCTTCAATCTTCAAGACTTGAGACTTTCACGAAACTACGCCAACTCAAATTCCGTAACAATCTCCCCCTTTGGCGGTTTCGTGACAAAACATAGATCCACTAAAGAAAATTCAAAAAGATATTTTTGTTGCTATCACCATACAACAAAAATTTACAATGGAGATTCAAAAATTTAAAAACATGAGATAAACTCCTAAAACAGACTCTAGACTTAGACATCTGTACTCTCTGCACAAAGAAATCATTCTTGACAAACAGAGATCGTTAGATACCTCAAGAATATTTAGCATACAAAACCTAGTACAGAGATAGAGTTTATCTAATCACCATGACATTTGAGAATTCAGATATGTAAGAGAATCATAGTCAAAAACCAACATATCTTCTATGCATTCAAAAACCAAATGTCAAAATGTTAGCCCAACATCAACTTGTTAGTAATAATACATGTCCAAATAGTTAGTCGAATAGTTAGTCGAGACATGCAAACAAACAATCACAAGATAAAAACCAAAAGTTGAAGTTGAGATCATACTTACCTTGATCATACTTACCTTTCACGATGAGGTTATACCTACCTCGATGTTCACACATTCAAATTGTTCAAGTTCTCTCTAAACTCTCTCATTGTTCTAAACTCTCTCCCCCTTTTTGTCACAAATAAAGCCAAAAATTACAGAAGTGGAGAGAATGGTTAACAGTTTAAGTTCGAGAACTAAAAACTCAAATTAAAACTTAAAAACCTGCACAACAGTAGGATTTAAACATATGCATAATAAACAGAAATTAGAAGGATACGGATTATTCAGACTCGTCTGAACTGATACAGCCGAGGATTTGGAAAATCTTCTTTATTCGCTTGTTCATTGCTGATTGATTTTTATTTACCTTCTTTATTTCTTCCTTTACCTCAATCAGTTCATTTGATATACGTTCTTGCTCGTTGGAGAGCCTTTGCTGTTCTTTATAGATTGAGGTAACAGAAGCATCATCATCAGAAGTTGATTGTGGTGCTTCTTGTGCCGGAGGTGCTGGTTGAGTTGGAGGAGCTGCTGCCGGTGCAGAGGTTGTTGCTTGTTGTCGTTGTTCTCGTTGCCGGTGAAGAGGTATGAAAGGTTCATCTGGCTTCGTCGAAAGAGACTTTACAATTGTCGTGTCATTGATCGTTCCTAGACTGTGCAGATAGGAACTCGCATTTGTGTCAGCTTTAAATTTGCGAAGAATGCGCATGATGATCATTGGAAAAGGTAGTCTCTCTGACGGATGAGCTTGCTCCACATATCGTGCCATCCTTGACCAGATGATGTAGGGAATGTTTAAGTTAGCTCCCATTGCTGCTGCGGGGTTTCCAAGTAGATAAAGGAATATCATTCTTTCCCACCGAAGAACCTTTGTGTTCATGTTTGGAATAATATTGTAACAAACAATAAGATTTAAGATGCGGTACTCAGGTCGTAGTTCTTTCGAGAAAACGGAGTTTCCTGTCGACCGAGTATCTGGAACACAGATTCCATCAACTACCACTCTCCAGGAGAAGGTGTTGAAGTTTTGATTCTTCAGGTAATGAGTGCCATCGGCTCGGGCGTCCATCCCTAGTACTTCACCAATTAGCTGAGGCGTTACTTTGATTCTGACATTCTTGACTAATGTTTGAAAATCCCGACGCCCGCTTTCCTGATCAACTAGATAGCAGGCATTCTGATAGAACATCCTCACTGAGTGAAGACAATACCCAGTGGTCTCCGGGAAATCGCAAATGGGAGCAAGACCTCTCTGGTCAAACAAAGTCCCGAACGTCTGAGAACGTTGCGTTAAGGCTTTTACATCAACATGCCTTTCTCCAATGCATTCTCTGTTTTCAAAATCCTTTATTCTAGCCGAGCTGACAACTTCTTGTGGAGGTGCTTGCTGTGCTGGTTGCTCAATGGAGATTCCTTGTGCACTCCCTCTTTTTCTCGCACCAGTTTTTCTTTTTGTTCCAACTGGACTTGGTTCCATTGGTGCTTTCCCTTTTTCAGCTGCAGTAGATTTTGAAGCTTCAGCAGTTGCTTTCCCTTTGGAGACAATGGGAGCAGCTTGCTCGATTTCGATGTTATCCCAGTCGATCGACTCTGTCTCTGATTCAGTGTCGGAATCAACCTTAGTCTTCTTTGCTTTCTTAGCCTTCTTAGGCTTGGCAGTATCCTTGACATGAACCATGGCAGCAAGTAGGAAAATAATCCAAGTGATCACCATTATGATTGCTAGTGAAAAATGTATCCTGTGAAGACCAACTCAAGAACACATGAAAAATTGTTAATTTTCAAAAATTTGAAACATTGTACCCAAACAATCATAATCATGCAGAGAGACTAAGAATCGAATCAGTTTTGCAAAAGGACTTTTAAAAATAGATCAATTGCATGATTTTCGAAAATCCTTATTATATGCCCTAAAATAGAAATTTTAGAAATCGAAGCCTAAAAATCCGTTAATCAGGAGAATACCTAGCATATAATCAAAACTGATCTACCCAGAGTTCTTATTTCAAAAGAAATTTGATCAAAAACCATCCACAAACAAAGTTAATCCAAGAAATACATCACGTTTGAGGAGGAAAAGAGAAAAACGGTGAAAAACTGAGATTTTGATCAATAAAACTTACTTGGAACTGAAGAACTTGAGTTTGAAAGCTTCCAGGAAGGATGAAATCTAGAGAGAGAGGCTCTGGAAACTTTGGAACAAAAGATTGGAGTAAAGAAATCAAAAACCCCTTTCGTTCCTTATAAAACCTAGCCGCGATCCGGATCAGTTCATAACTGCGATCCGGATCGGCTACCCGCAGTGAGAAACTGCGTTCGGGATCCGGATCGGCAGATACAATCCGGATCGTCAGCCCGCAGGAGAATTCCTGCGTTCGGGATCCGGATCATCTAGCCCGATCCGGATCGGCCCCAACTTTTTCTTTAGAAAATTTCAGAGAAATTCAAGAAAAACCAGAAAAAGATTGTAAGCACAAATGTGTATCAACTTTAAACAAAGATCATCGTTTCATACAACAAGAAATAGATTATGCCAAATCTATCAATAATATCCAAAAATGAAACGAAAATTTACAAGAATTAAATCCCTTAAAGTTGAACACCTTCAATCACATCTAACTTGATCTTATGAGTAATGCCTTTATCAAATCATCAATTCAGTAAAGAAAATGAAATACAAAGATCAATAGATGTTTGAAATCCCAAATATAATAGATAATGTATCTAGACAAACTGTTGGAGAGAGTGGCTCTTTGAGCATCTTTCTTTAAAAACCCACCTTATACCAACCTTGAAATTTGACAGAGTCAAGTATTTCAACATGCATTTTACTTAATCAAAAATTTGAACAACCATGCTTGGTATACATGTGGTAGCTGCACACAATACTCGGACGACCGAGGTGGTAGCTCTTTCCTCCATGTGGTGGTAGTTTTCACACTCCTCATTGGGATGTAACTCTTTCCACATCTTTCGAGCATTTTACCTTTTCTAAGACTCCCCCTCAATTGGCTATCAATTATTTAAGATATAAAGTATTCAACCAAAAATTGATCTCGATTTCATACTCGACTAAGCAGTCAAATAAGATAATGACTATACCAAGAGATCATAGAGAGAGAGAAATTGACTTTGATCACTCAGAAGATGATTTAATTAACATAAATGATCATTGCAACAGTGAAATATTTTGATGGCAAAAGCATAATAAATTTCTAAATGTGCGAAAAGATGCAATTAAAGTCAATTATGATCTATGCTCAATTAATGTCCTATGTACAAACATAGATAGAGAACAAAACAAAAACAAATACAAAACCTATCCTAAGCAAAGATTTCAAAGAGAAGATTATTTCAAGGAAAGCATCCCAATTGCTTTTCGTAAATGGATAAAACGTTTTTGATCCAAAGGTTTTGTTAGAATGTCAGCTAATTGATCCTCAGTTGAAATATATGAAAGTTGAAGAGTATTTGATTCAACTAGCTCTCTAAGAAATGATATCTAAGTTCAATATGTTTTGTTCTAGAGTGCAACACAGGGTTTTTAGAAATGTTAATAGCACTAGTGTTGTCACAAAGTATTGTTACCGAAGATGCTGAAATGCGGAAGTCGCTCAATACGCTTTTCATCCAAATGAGTTGAGTTGAGCAACTTCCAGCTGAAATGTATTCCGCTTCGGTAGTCGAGAGTGCTATGCAGTTCTGCTTTTTACTGTGCCATGCAACAAGGCAATGGCCAAGATAGAAGCATGCACCACTCGTGCTTTTCCGATCATCCACTGATCCTGCCCAATCGGCATCTGAGTATCCAACAATATCCAAACTTGTTCCCATAGGATACCAAATTCCGAAATTAATTGATCCTTTGATGTACCGGATGATCCTTTTCACCGCTTTCAGGTGAACCTCCTTTGGTGCTGATTGATATCTCGCGCAAATCCCAACACCAAAAGATATATCCGGGCGACTAGCCGTGAGGTAAAGTAGACTTCCAATCATACTTCGATACAGTTTCTCGTCTACATTCTCACTATGTGATTCACTTCCAAGTCCCTTGTGGCTAGTTCCCATTGGAGTCGGAAAATCTTCACAATTTTCTAGATCAAACTTTTTGACCAACTCCATTGCATACTTGGATTGACTCAAGTGAATGCCTTCATCATTTTGTTTAATTTGCAATCCAAGAAAATAAGTCAATTCGCCCATCATGGACATCTCAAATTCGCTTTCCATAGTCTCCGCGAATTTAGAAGCATCGTTATCTCTTGTTGCGCCAAATACAATGTCATCGACATAGATTTGTGCTACAATGAAATTGCTTTGATAATGCTTCACAAAGAGAGTCCTATCAGCTCCCCCTCGAGTATAGCCCTTCTCCAAAAGGTGCTTTGTTAACCTTTCGTACCATGCTCGCGGTGCTTGTTTCAGACCGTAAAGAGCCTTTTTCAAATGAAAAACATGGTTAGGTTGTTTATGATCTACAAAACCTTTCGGTTGAGCCACATAAACTTCCTCATTTAAAAACCCATTTAGAAATGCGCTCTTAACGTCCATTTGAAATAATTTGATTTTAAAATGACAAGCAATAGCAAACAGTATACGAATGGACTCGAGTCTAGCTACAGGGGCGAATGTTTCGTCAAAGTCTATACCTTCTACTTGAGAGTAGCCTTGAGCAACTAATCGTGCCTTGTTCCTGATGATAGTACCATCCTCATTTTTCTTGTTCTTGAAGATCCATTTGGTACCTATCACATTGTGTTGCTTTGGAGGCTTCGTTAATTCCCAGACTTTGTTTCGCTCAAATTGATGGAGCTCTTCCTGCATTGCCTTAATCCAATAGTCATCCTGAAGAGCTTCATCTATGTTCTTTGGTTCGATCAAAGATATGTAGCAAGCGAATCCACAAACCAACTGCCTCCGAGTTCTGACTCCTTCTTGTGGATCTCCAATAATATTCGATTCCGGATGATCCTTGGAGATTCGTAACGTTTGTTGAAACGGAGTACTCGGAGATATATGAGATGATTCCTGCACATCAGATACACTAGAAGAACCATTAGATGCATCATTAATATTGGAAGTATTATTATGAGAAGATGCACTAGCAGGAGAATCATCATCTAGAGAGATATCGAGGGTAGATTTTCCAGTTTCAAAGTGAAAAGCTTCATCTACTTTAACATTTATAGATTCTACGATCGTCTTAGATTCAATGTTAAATACTCGATATGCTCTGCTATTCGTAGAATAACCCAGAAAGATCCCTTCATCACTTCGAGAGTCGAACTTTCCAAGATTTTCACGGTCACGTAAAATGTAACATCGACTCCCGAAGACACGAAAATATTTGATATTGGGTTTTCTACTAAACTACAGCTCATATGGTGTATTTAAAGTTCCTGGGCGCAAGTAAACTCTATTAATGACATAGACAGCGGTGTTCACAGCTTCAGCCCAAAAATGTAACGGTAAATTCCGGCTATGAAGCATCACACGCGCCATCTCTTGAACAACCCTGTTCTTGCGCTCAACAACACCATTCTGCTGAGGTGTATAGGGTGCCGAGAATTCATGTTTGATTCCATTTGAAGTGCAAAAATCAATGAATTTTGAATTTATGAATTCTCCACCTCTATCACTTCTAACACGAATGATCTTTTCATTCTTTTCAATCATAATACGATGGCAAATCTCATGAAAAGAGTCAAACGTATCGGCTTTCTCTTTTAAAAATGCTACCCAAGAAAACCGAGAGAAATCATCAACCAATAAAAAGATGTACCATTTACCTCCCAAAGATGGTTGACGGGTCGGCCAAAAGAAAAAGAAGAAAAGAAAATAGTATACATAAACTACACAAGATTTAATCGAAGAATGATTAGAGACAAGGAGGGGTTTCACCTTTGCATACCCAAACCTTTTGAGTTTTGGAGTATGTTGGCAATGGTTGAAAAGCTTTCCTTGATGAAGACGTCTTGCAAGATTGGTCTTTTTCTTTTGTCATCGTCTTGTTTGAAGTACTACCAATGTCCTTTTCTTTAGGAAAATCCTTCTTTGAATTCCATGGAGTGAACTTATTGGTAGCAGTTGCAAGATGTGGTTGATTTGGTCTTTGAGCTCTAATCTTGCAATTTCTTCCAATGTGCCCTGCAAAATTACAACGAAAACATACCTTTGTGCTTGACGATTCTGAAGAGGATGAAGTAGGTTTGTTGTCGTTAGTTGTCATGATTTCCGGTGTCGGAGGAGGAGATACCGACTGAGGCACAAAGACTGTCCCAACCGAACTAAAATTGTCTTCAGTTCGATTGTATCCGAGGCCGAACTTGTTTGTTTGACCAAGACCAAGAAGTTTATCCAACTTACTCCTTCCTAAGGAAAATTGCTGTAAGTCATCCTTGAGTTGGCAAATGGTCTCTGTCATTTCCAATTTTTCCCGTCTGGCCTCGCCGTAGAGCTTCAAGAAGTAGTTCGCTTTGTTCACCATATCTATATAGTTCTTCTCGAGTTGCTCATTGGACTCTTGAAGGGAAACATTTTCTTTTATCAGTTTATCCCTTTCCACTTCAAGATCGGTCGAGAGAGAAGTTACCCTTTTTACTTCTTCTTCGAGATCCTGCAATCTCCCTCTCAACCCCTTGTTTTGCTTAGCCGGTTTCTTTAAATCCCGTAAAGATCTGTGATAGGCTAGAGCAAATTCTTCACCTTCCGAATCATCCAATTCGTTGTCCGTTGCGTTCTTTTCAATAGTGGAGTTGGACAACGACTCAGATGTACTTGCCATAAAGCACATGAAGGGTGAAGATACGGACGCGTGGAATGCGGCGGAGCTCGACTCATTTGACGTTGAGTTGTCATCCCAAGTGACGACTTGCATCGCCTTCTTCTTTGCCGGATACTTGTTAGGACACTCCGTTGCAATGTGGCCGTAGCCTCGACATTTGAAGCATTGTAGTTGTCCTTCTGAACTTTTCTTATCCTTTGAGAAGTTCTCTTGCTTTCTTGACTTGTAACCTGAAGTACCCTTGCCTTTGTTCGACTTTCCGAAGGATGAAGATTTGCTTGAATTACCCCTTCGAAAGTTGCGGCGAAACTTCCTTGTCAAGAGAGCGAGCTGCTTCTCAAATTCCTCCATAGAAAGGTTCTCGTCATCGTCTGAGGAGGATGTATCCGCGTCTTCTTCCTTAGTTGTTTTCAACGCATAACCTGAAGACTTAGAAGTGGATGCCTTTCCAGAAGAATTGTTAGTAGTAAATGTCATTTCATAAGTTTGTAATGAACCAACTAATTCTTCTACACGTATTTCGTCCGGGTGTTTAATAGTTTCAATGGCAGTAACCTTTGGGCGAAATCGTTCAGGAAGAGTTCTTAAGATTTTTCTTACAATCTTAAATTCTGGAATCTTCTCTCCCAGATTAGCACATGAGTTTACGATGTCTTGCAATCGTGTATAGTAGTCCGTGAAAGATTCATTTTCTGCCATTAAGATAGAGTCAAACTTGCTCGTAAGCATTTGCAGTTTCTGAATCTTCACGAGGTTAGTTCCCTCATGTGTAACCTGAAGAACATCCCAGATTTCTTTCGCAGTCTCACATGCCGAGACGCGAGAGAATTCAGTTTGAGATAAGGCATTAAAAATAGCATTAATTCCCGTGCCATTGTAAGAAGATGAATCTAACTCTTCCTTGGTCCATTTCGACCTAGGTTTTAAGGTGCGAACATCACCATTAAATTCAGTTGGATTAGACCATCCTAACTCAATTGATTGCCACACCCGTTCGTCGATGGAAATTAAAAAGGCTTTCATCCGTACTTTCCAGTACGCATAATTAGTTCCATCGAAGAACGGGGGTCGGTTGATGTTTCCACCTTCAACCATTGTTTACAACCCTATTCCCGCTCTGATACCACTTGTTGGGTTATATGAAATATGGATCTAAATAGGGGAAAAAAACACCTAGAGGGGGGTGAATAGGTGTAAACGTATAAACACTCAAAAAATCGTTGCGATAAAACCCAATGCGGAAATAAAAATAATACGCAAGATTTTTACGTGGAAAACTCCATCACCGGAGTAAAAAACCACGGGACCGATAACACGGCAGAAATCCACTAGAATTAAAACACGTACAAGGTGATTTACCGTACACACTTACGACTCAACCTTTTCCATACGCTCCTAGAGGATCTTCTCCGCTCGCTCCGCGACGCTTCTCGAATCCACGATCTGCGCCCAACGCCGAATCCACGGCGTCCAACGTCGAATCCACGACGTCCGACCGAATCCACGGTCTTCACCCAATAGCACCCTTCGAATCCACGAACGTGCCTCGCTCCGAATCCACGAGAGCGGTTGAACCTTGAATCCTCAAGGACACGCGAATCCACGCGCCGATTTTTGGGGTAAATCGTTGTTTTGGGTGGTGATGATCCGCCGAATACTTAGATCAAAGATAGATCGGAAATACCATCTAAGTATTCATTAGTTTGATTCAACTCAAGATGTGAGTATGAAAACCTAGAATCAAACTAATCAATATAGTTGAAGAAACATAGAGTATTCTCTAATGATTTCCTTTCTTCTCTATATGTGGATCTATAGCCGTATAAAATGATATATGAAAATGACGGCTATTGACTATGTGGATTCCCCTAGAAAAAGAGTCATAGGGTGTATTTATAGGTTAGAAACCCTAGGAAGGAGATAAGAATCAAAAACCTAACATTTCTGGAAGTTTTACGGACGGCGATCCGGATCGTCTTAGCTGTGATCCGGATCGTCATAACGATTCAGCCAATTCCAGAAAAATGAAGGTTCGGGATCCGGATCGAAGTGCATGATCCGGATCGTTCATACAGTTTACCAAACATCAACGTTCGGGATCCGGATTGCGAAGCATGATCCGGATCGTTCAAGGAAAATGGTAAACTCACTGTTCGGGATCCGGATCAAGAGACTACGATCCGGATTGAACTGATGTATGAACGAACCACCTTCGGGATCCGGATCGAACAACCTGATCCGAATCCTGAACATGTCCCAAGTCCAGTTTTTGATTTTTATGCAATGAAAGATTCTTCCAAGTGTTTCTACACTACAAGAAGTATTCGGATCACACAAAATCTTTAGTTAAACATACCTGATCCTTTTGAATTCTTCTTTCTTGAGATTGAGTTAAACGATCCAACTTTCTTCACCTTCAATCTTCAAGACTTGAGACTTTCATGAAACTACGCCAACTCAAATTCCGTAACAACCGCCACCTCCCGCTGACCGGCGGGAATTACGTAGGGCGTCCAAACGGACTAACTCGCTATCGAGTAGTGGCTCATGCAGGCTATTGTCAAAATCCACGCTCTCTCTCAGAACGGATAGACTTAAGATCACCAAACCTCTCGCACAACGGTCGACTAACCCACAAAGACCTCGGGACCACCGTCAATCCCCAAACGGTTCCCAACAACACTAGCACTGGTCTAAACACAGCTACTAGACTCCACTCGGTCCCCCTGACACGAGTGCAACAATAAAGTAAATGCCTTTAATAAACCCAATCTAGTGCCACCACTAAAACTGGTACTGCCTGCTGTCGCTCTCATCATCGGGCAATAACCGCGCCGATGTGATAGCAAAAACTGTCAATAACTGTCTGACCCCGGCCTCCGGAGGGGAACTCGAGGGGAGCGACCCACACGAGGAAAGCATCACCGGGCAATAACCGTGCCGGTGTGATAAGTATCAAAAGCAGGACTGGATCACAACTATAAAGCCCCAGTGGAACACACCCCTCCACTAAAAGAATACTGATCCCCAATCTGATGCATAAGTAAATATCCGATCAACCGCCCAATATCCGCGGTCGCCGCAAAACCCCACAAACTAATCCAACCTGTCCCAGACATCAAGTCCCGACCCCTGCTCGAACCCGAGCAACAATGACCATCTGACTAACAAAGAAAGAGAAAGAGAAAGGAAAAGCATGGTTTCTCCTAAGTCAAGTTCCAATATGTAGTATAGCAGGAAAAGATGGCCTAACTACATGTCCATAATCCTCGATCTATAATAACTTCTCAGAGTATAATCCGCACATAGCTACATAATCCTACCCCATCGCATAAACCAATCGCATAAACGGCTATGTGCTAACATGGCATGCTACATAATCACATAGGGTAACATTATCCTAGGTAAGCTTACACTAATCACCAATATAAAGATCCAAATCATGCAAGTCCTCAGTATACATCATAAATACTATTCTTGCAATTAATCATACAGTTATCATTATCAAGTTTACCTACCTCTCAATCATATACCGTGTACCCTAGACATGCATGCATCCTAACATACAGAATTAGAGAACCGTCCACCGGTTCTGGAAACAAAGCACCCACCTGAAGCGCTTTCCGCAGGCAAAGCCGAAGTCGGTGAAGAGTGTAGATGCTAACAATCCAAAATCTACCCAAAACTGCACCCTCGGTACATGTCGCGCAAGCCTCGGCTCCAAACAGCTGAAAATACCCGGAAACCATTATCTCCAGTTCCAACAGGTTCAGAAACACTCGCGAACCTTCATGGGTACAACAATATGGTCCATGTGACACCCCCGGAATTTGGATTAGTCCTATATATAAATGATATAATAGGACTAAATCTCTAACCCGGCTATAGCATTTTGGATGGTAGCAAGATCCAAGAGGAACATGAGAGTTAAGCGTGCTAGAGCTAGAGTAGTTCTAGGATGGGTGACCCCCTGGGAAGTGGGGCGTCACAGTTGGTATCAGAGCCATTCACCAGCCGGAAATGTGAGATGAGTCTCGGCTGAGCCAGGGTTATATAGCGGGTAGAGCGAGGCTCCCCGGCTAATGACCGTTGTGAGTGGAGTGCAGCTCCTCACAAGGTCGGCTAAGGCTAGCGAGACGAGTCTCACATCGCCTGGTGCTTGTGAGTGTGCTTGAGCCTGACGTGGACGTCAGGGCTTAAAGGGGGGAAGAATGTGACACCCCCGGAATTTGGATTAGTCCTCTATATAAATGATATAATAGGACTAAATCTCTAACCCGGCTATAGCATTTTGGATGGTAGCAAGATCCAAGAGGAACATGAGAGTTAAGCGTGCTAGAGCTAGAGTAGTTCTAGGATGGGTGACCCCCTGGGAAGTGGGGCGTCACAGTCCAAGGTTTCACTTTTATTCCAAAATATCCAAGTACATACAAATCTGTTGGAACAATGCCAAAGATGCTGATTTTTCACCTGTAGCAAGAACTTAGAAAAATCCGACAAAAATACAGTCGTGATCGTCGCGTCGAGCCCTTCGAAACGAGTACCTTCGGGCAAATCTCAGAAAAATCCCAGAAAAATACGACGAGAATCCTTGCGACGTGTAGATGCAAAAAGTGTATAGGCACGTCTCCATCCGATGTCCGAGCGCGGAGATATCGCCAAGAAACTGAGCCGTTGTCCAAAAATCAACCACAGTAAAAATAGTCACAGAAAGCTTTGAAAAACTACTTGAAAAGCGCGAAACGAGGGGAAGCAGGAAGTACCAAGATCGTATCTTTGTCTGTTGCCGTTCCAATGGCGCAAGAATCGCCGAAAACGGAGGTCGGAGTAAGCCGGGGGAGTCCTCGCACCAAAACGCGACGAAAGGGGGTCACAAATGAACGAGCGTCACGCCGTGCCGTAAAAAAGGAAACCTCGAAGTGCGTGCCAAAGAAAAATCCGGGAATCCACAGTTAGAACCAGCTCGGAAAGAGGAGAAATCTTTGTGATGGTCGCACAAGAAGAAGCTAAGCAGGGAAAGACCTACCAGCCATTGTTCTCGGCCTATTTATAGGCTGGGAAAAACAATTAAAAAAATGACGCTTGTGTCCAAGTTTCGGGCGCCCGAATATTTCGGGCTCAAACAGTAACCAAATCGTGGCCGTCCATCGCGCGTCCGGAATGCTCTGGTTGCGCCACGTCACCTTCAAACAGCACACAGCCAAAAGGCCCACCCGTTTGGCGCCACGTGGTCCACACTGCTGCCGACACATGGCACACCCAATGCGCGGGAGAGCAGTCAACGCGCGCCCACGTGCGCGTGCTTGCGCCGCCTACCATCCCTGCACGAACGCGCCCCAAGGCACACCCCTCATAGCACCATGGACCGCGACCAATGAACCAACCTCTCCGTAACAGCCACATGTCCGCCCAAGCCCAATAGCAGAATGCCACGTGGTACACCTGACCCCGTGCACCACGCTCCCCCGAACGTTGCCCGCGCCCTGCCCGCGCGCTTCCCGCGCCGCACCCGCTACCGCGCCTGCGCCTGCCCGAGCGCGCGCCGCCGCCCTCCGCCGTCGCCGGCACTGCCCCAGCCGCCGGAACAGCGCCCCCTTGCCTCGAAATTCGTGCGCGGCATCCGGGCCCCGAAAAATACAAGTAGATACTCCGTTTTCATCGTTTTCGCGCGCTGAATCCAAATCCGCTGTCCATTTTGCCAAATTCCAACTCTAACAATTGCCGAAGGCATCCGGAAAGGTGTTCTTTTGTCCAAACTTCGCGCTGAGCCCAATTTTAATATCTGTTTTGCGCGAAACCACTTCTAAACATCCGACGGGGTCCTCTGACTACTCTCATGATCTATTTAACACACTGAGTCCATCACTAGTGTCCAATTGGTGCACAAACACCACCGACACGCCACAAAGGCCTCCAGAAGCTGCTGGTAAATCAGTAATCTCATCGTGGGGATCCGGGTCCTCACATCCTCCCCCACTAAAAGAAAGTTTCGTCCTCGAAACTAGCTCAATTCCACCAGGAGTCACAAACATCAAGGGTAAGTACTCAACATCATCATCTCCAGCTCCAAGTCGCTACTCACTCCCCGTGATTACTTCTCAACAACAACAACAGCAACAACCAGTACGGCATAGCCCAGTTGCGCAAACCTCGAATCTCACGAGCCAGATTTCGCAACGGGCGTCCCTCGTACTCCAAACACTCACAGATCTCAAGAGGAGCGGGTCAATCACGAGCACGGGATCCAAAAGCAAGACACTTCTGAGCTGAGATGTGAAAAACCATAGGGCTCCATCAAAAGACTGGGGGATTAGAAAATAACAACCAGTGCTACACGCACCCACACCACACCCTAGTGTCCACTCAACCAAGGCGATCCCAAGCACACCCACATGATCAACCAAAAGGGGAAAGAATCCAACAAGCTGGGGTCCTCACTTGGTCACTCCCGAATCTAGACCATCCGAGTGGACTGCTCAACAACGGTCTTGTTACGGCATTTTGGTGTTGGCATATTTCGTGAGTCATGTCAGTGAGTTGAGTCGGAGTCTTAAAGGGATCAAATTGTCAATCATCAATCAAAGACTTAGAGAAGATTCAACAAGAGCTCAAGTTGGCACTCAGTGTCTTGAGTCTTGAAGATTGAAGTTGAAGAATTGTGGATCAGTTACATCAATCTCAAGAAAAAAGTATTCAAAAGGATGAGGTATGGTTAACTAAATAATTTTGGTGATCCGAATACTTTCTCCTAGTGTAGAAACACTTGGATGAATTTTTAATTGCATAAAAATCAAAAACTGGACATGGGACATGTTCAGGATCCGGATCAGACAGTCCAATCCGGATCCCGAAGGGTGCTTGTTCATTGGCAAATCCGATCCGGATCATAGTCATTTCGATCCGGATCCCGAACATGGGAATTTGCTGGAATACATGAATGATCCGGATCGTGCATTTCAATCCGGATCCCGAACCCTGTTTTTCTGGAATAGCCTGACTCGTTACGATGATCCGGCTCACAGTAAATCCGATCCGGATCGCCGTCCTGAAAATTTCCAGATAAGGTAAGTTTTTTATTCTTATCTCTTTCCAATGGTTTCTAAACTATAAATAGACTTTTAGGGTTTCTCAAAAACGTGGGGAGCACGGCCGATTAATTTATAAAACACTTGAGAGCAACCCTAGAGGCTAGGTTTTTATCGTTCTTCTCTATAGCCTCTTTTAGGTCAATTTGACGGTTCTTCCAAGATCTATCTTTTGTCGAATTGATCTAATCTTTGCTTAGAGATTTTTCCCATGGATCTTCATTGATAATCTAAGCAAAGGATCACCATTGAAGCCAATATTCTTACCGGCTGAGTTTGCGTCGTGGATTCGATGTGGCATCGTGGATTCGGTGTGCTAAACGCGTTTCGTGGATTCGAAACGTGTGCTCGTGGATTCGAGTGGCGTTCGTGGATTCGAACGTGTGCAGTGGACGTGCAAAATCGTTGGAGCGCAAGGTCCGAAGAAGTTGAAGGAGGGGTTAAATCCGTGGAGACGGTAATCACCTTGTTATTCTTCTTTTCTTAGTGGATTGTTATTGCGTGGACATCCAATCGGTGAGCGCAAGATCCGAAGAAGCTGAAGGAGGGGTTTGAGTCCGTGGAGTCGGTAATCACCTTGTTATTCTTCTATTCTTAGTGGATTGTTATTGCGTGTTGGTCCCGTGGTTTTTCTCCTGGATTGGAGTTTCCACGTATATCTCGGTGTGCTGTTTTTATTTTCCGCATTGGTTTTATTTTCACTGAGATTTGGTTTTATAAGTATTACACCTATTCAACCCCCCTCTAGTTGTTTGATAGTACCTATTTAGATCCTTGTGGATCCCACATATAAACCTACAATTGGTATCGGAGCGGGTTTTAGGTTTATCTATCATGATGGGTGAAAGTGGTAATATTTATAGACCTCCTCTTTTTGATGGGACTAATTATGCTTATTGGAAAGTGCGGATGAGAGCTTTTCTCATCGCAATTGATGAGCGGGTATGGCAATCCGTGGAATACGGTTGGGTGCATCCTGTTGAGGAAGTAGGAAATTCTACTACCCCAAAACCTCGCTCTAGATGGTCCAAAGAGGAATTTGAAAGATCTTCTTACAATGGGAAAGGTATGAACGCTTTATTTAATTCTCTTTCCTCGACTGAGTTCACACGAATTTCCGCGTGTGAAACCGCGAAGGAAATTTGGGATATTCTCAAAATTACACATGAGGGTACTAATCTTGTAAAAATTCAAAAGCTCCAGATGCTTACAAGTCAATTTGACTCTATTCATATGGAAGAGCATGAATTGTTTACAGATTATTACACTAGACTTCAAGATGTAATAAATACATGTGCTAATTTAGGAGAAAAGATCCCGGAGTCGAAAATTGTAAGAAAGATACTTCGGACTCTTCCGGAACGGTTTAGGGCAAAGGTTACCGCCATTGAAACCGTTAGTCATCCGGATGAGATGAGTGTAGAGGAATTAGTAGGCGCTTTGCAAACTTATGAAATGACTTTTCCTACTAATCAAGTTTCTTCCAAGTCTTCTTCTAAGCTTACAGGTATTGCATTCAAATCAACAAAGGAAGAAGATAGCGAATCGAGTTCCGACGATGAAATCTCTTTTGCCGATTTTGAAGAACAATTGGCGCGGATCACAAAGAAATTTCGTTGGAAGTTTTGGAAGAATCGAACCGATGGATCTTCATCCACGAAACCTTCTAAAGGATCATCCGGTTCTAAATCCTCTAACCTCAAAAGCTTTGCAAAACCTTCTAAAGAAAAAGAAAAAGATGATTTCGAAGGGGAAATCCAATGCTATAGATGCAAAGGCTACGACCATTTTTCAACGGAATGTCCTTCTCCGAAATCATATAAAAAGAAGGCTTTGCAAGCGAAAACTTGGGACGAATCTACTTCTAATGAATCGACCTCAAGTAAAGAGGAAAAAGTCGTTGCCTTACATGCTTCTCAAATTCCCTCCTCTAATGTTTGTTTATCATATTTAATCACTGACTCTATTCCTTTGATTTTGCATGAAACATCAACATCCAACGGAGAGTCATCAAGTGAGGGGGAGTCGGACGAAGAAGAACTCGTTGAGGCATATCAACAACTTCTTACGGAATCAAAGAAGATGGCCAAACATATTAAGAAGTTGAGGAAGCAACGACTTGAAGTTCAAGATGAGAATCAAGCTTTAAAGATAAAACTTCATGATCTCGAGGAGGAACGAGAAGGCTTATTGGATAATAATGAAATCCTCCAAGAAAAGCTAAACCAATCGGAGACAAACGCTACATCATGTATGGACAAGATTGGTTTTCTAGAAAAGCAGTTTGAGGAAATTCATGTCACCAACCAAGCTTTGACCAAGCAAGTTCATCAACTCAAATCCGACATACAAAGGCTTTCAACCGGTTTCAAAAACTTTGACGGTATGTCCGGATTAGGTCAAACAAGCAAGGTTGGTTTGGGATTCAAAAAGGACCAAACTGTGCATGCTTCAAGTTCCACAATGAAATTGAAAGGAAGAACTTGTCACTTATGTGGACTTGAAGGACATTTGGTGAAGAATTGCCCGAAAAAGAGAAAGAAGAGTCCTTCGGCAACTTCATCTACGGAGCGAACTCAACGGAATCAAAAGACACATCAAGTCAAAGGAGTTCACTCAACCCACCAAAGGTCCGAGCCACAATATCAATCATACAAGTGGATCACTACGAGGCAAAGACCTAAGATGGACCAACAGTCAAAGCGGACAACCCCCGGCCACAACGAATCAAGACAACCCAAAATCCGGCGATTTTGGATTCGGAAAGGTGATATCTTTCCTTGTCTTAAGTTCTAAATAGCTTATGACTGTATGTAATGCTTTGATTGGTTTTCCCTTCATATCTTTCTTAATCTTTGCATTACATGTTTTTCAATGCTCTTCGTTTTTATACTTTGTTTTTGAACAAAAGGGTTTTTACTGAACAAGTGCATTGAATAAAAAGGGCTTCACGTTTATTCACTCCAAATTAATTTTATTTGGATTATCAACTTTACTCCATAATCATAATCTTGAAGATACTTCATTATAGGAGTTTTTGATATTATAAGCATCAAATTTTAGAAATCATGTGTGATCTTTAGATGCTTAATCTATCTCGGTTGTGTGAATTCATTGTGATAAACATGAAACAACCGATAGACTAAAATTTGGGATTTAATTCTTTCACGTAAGAGATTGCATACTTACAAGGGTAATGAAATGATTTGCAAAAGATGTGGAAAGAGTTACATCCGAAAGGAGTGTGAAAACTACCACCACATGTTGGAAAGAGCTGCCACCCCGGTCGTCCGGTCTGTTTGTGAAGCTACCACATGTTATGGATGCTTGAAAATTATTTATGAAATTTTGTTTAGTTGAAGCATTCGGAGATTTAAATTTAAAGCTCTTATTTTGAACAATCTCCTGGTTGGTATAAGGTGGGATAGTTGAAAGATGCTCAAAGAGCCACCCTTAGGTATTTTAGTACTTGTCTCAAATTTGAAAGGGTAAAATTCAAAATTGATGTCATTTGGAAATCTCTGTAAGTCATCTTTGTAAATCCGTTACATCTTGATAGACTTTGGATCTCAAGACTATTTTTGATGACTTGTGTTTGACGAATATAACATGAAAAACTGTTTATAATGTTTTATCTTTGTTTTTCATGATTTAAGAGTAAATCTTTTTAATTTTGTGAAATTAATTGGATTGAATGGCATCTGTGTGAATTCATTGTTTAAAGCACTTAAATTGATTTCTTGATGGAATACAAATCGGTATTTGAAAAGATTCTAAAATCTGGATTTGTTTCAAGAAATTATTTGATTTTTGCTTTCTGGTACAGGTACGCAATCTGCATTTTTGTTATATACCGGAACTGAGCCTTTATCTCTCTTTCTCTATGAACTAATGCTGTTAGTGATTTTCTTTTGTCTAGTATGTTCACTGTTTGACAATTTGTGACAAAAAGGGGGAGAACAGAAAATAATGATCGTATCACAAAGGGGGAGAACATAAATGCTCAAGACAGGGGGAGAACATGGAGAACATGTTAGAGATGCTCATGATAGGGGGAGATAAAGAAAAGATTGAAAGAGCCGAAAAACAAAAGAACCAAAAGGACGAATCAAACGTAGGATTTTAATTTCTAACGACTAACGTTTGATTTTGTTTGGAGTTTTGTTTTGCAGGAATTACATCACTTTAAGACTCCACGTCCTAAGTCATAGAGTATGTTCTAGGACTATTTGGTTCAAATGTAATTTTGTATTTATTGGATCTTTCACGCAAAGAAAATCAATGTTTTGGTGATAACATTGAATTTCGATTTTTTGGTTTAAGATGAGTGACTTGAGCGCTTTTATGTATTTTTGGGTTTTGTCACGAAATTGCCAAAGGGGGAGATTGTTACGGCATTTTGGTGTTGGCATATTTCGTGAGTCATGTCAGTGAGTTGAGTCGGAGTCTTAAAGGGATCAAATTGTCAATCAGCAATCAAAGACTTAGAGAAGATTCAACAAGAGCTCAAGTTGACACTCAGTGTCTTGAGTCTTGAAGATTGAAGTTGAAGAATTGTGGATCAGTTACATCAATCTCAAGAAGAAAGTATTCAAAAGGATCAGGTATGGTTAACTAAATAATTTTGGTGATCCGAATACTTTCTTCTAGTGTAGAAACACTTGGATGAATTTTTAATTGCATAAAAATCAAAAACTGGACATGGGACATGTTCAGGATCCGGATCAGACAGTCCAATCCGGATCCCGAAGGATGCTTGTTCATTGGCAAATCCGATCCGGATCATAGTCATTTCGATCCGGATCCCGAACATGGGAATTTGCTGGAATACATGAACGATCCGGATCGTGCATTTCAATCCGGATCCCGAACCCTGTTTTTTTGGAATAGCCTGACTCGTTACGACGATCCGGATCACAGTAAATCCGATCCGGATCGCCGTCCTGAAAATTTCCAGATAAGGTAAGTTTTTGATTCTTATCTCTTTCCAAAGGTTTCTAAACTATAAATAGACTTTTAGGGTTTCTCAAAAATGTGGGGAGCATGGCCGATTAATTTATAAAACACTTGAGAGCAACCCTAGAGGCTAGGTTTTTATCGTTCTTCTCTATAGCCTCTTTTAAGTCAATTCGACGGTTCTTCCAAGATCTATCTTTTGTCGAATTGATCTAATCTTTGCTTAGAGATTTTTCCCATGGATCTTCATTGATAATCTAAGCAAAGGATCACCATTGAAGCCAATATTCTTACCGACTGAGTTTGCGTCGTGGATTCGACGTGGCATCGTGGATTCGGTGTGCTAAACGCGTTTCGTGGATTCGAAACGTGTGCTCGTGGATTCGAGTGGCGTTCGTGGATTCGAACGTGTGCAGTGGACGTGCAAAATCGTTGGAGCGCAAGGTCCGAAGAAGTTGAAGGAGGGGTTAAATCCGTGGAGACGGTAATCACCTTGTTATTCTTCTTTTCTTAGTGGATTGTTATTGCGTGGACATCCAATCGGTGAGCGCAAGATCCGAAGAAGCTGAAGGAGGGGTTTGAGTCCGTGGAGTCGGTAATCACCTTGTTATTCTTCTATTCTTAGTGGATTGTTATTGCGTGTTGGTCCCGTGGTTTTTCTCCTGGATTGGAGTTTCCACGTATATCTCGGTGTGCTGTTTTTATTTTCCGCATTGGTTTTTATTTTGCACTGAGATTTGGTTTTATAAGTATTACACCTATTCACCCCCCCTCTAGTTGTTTGATAGTACCTATTTAGATCCTTGTGGATCCCACATATAAACCTACAGGTCTACCATCAAAAGGGACCCTCTAGAGATACAATCTCATGCCACAGTTGGTCACACAACATGCTATCATTACCCCAACGGACCCACGGGTCGAAGTCGATCTCTCAACTAGTAAAGAACATTCTGACGGTGGCCAAACCGTCGGTGAACGGGACTGAAAGCTGGCTCAAATGGCGATCATAATGCTGATGCCCAAACTCGCGGTCAAAAGTTCGAACCATCGACGACAATCCGAGTAAATTCCACCCAAGATGCTGAAAGTTGTAGTTTCCACAGGTGCCGTATAGTAGAAACCGTAAACTGAAGCTGAACCCTTAATCTATCATAGTATAGAACAGGAATGCTGAGTAACCAGAACTGGTAGCCAAGCAGGTATGGCCTACGCCCAGGTATATCAATCAAAGTTGGAAATAATAGGCGTACTGAAAGGCTCATCAGTGGGATCCAAGCTGCCAACAAAACAACGGTTCGTCCTACCACAATACTCATAGGGTTGGACTGATGAAGCGCGGACCGAAGATAAACCCACGGTACTCCACAGCCACTATGGGAGGCATCACTATAACTCGCAAATCCCTCTCCCAACACTGGAAATACTAGCATTGGCGCTGGTATCAGTCTCATCATCCGATTGCCAAGCTCTCCTGGCACTGCCCAGTCCAAGAAGCTCCTTACCTTGACCATAAATATTGATCTCGGCCAATTCCCAAATAGTATTCATATTGGCCGGATTTTCCACCGCCGCCCCTACGGCTAACACAATGTGACCCAAGAAATAAGCTTCTGAAGCTAAAACTTGTATCTCAATAACTTGGCATACAGCTTCATCCACACGGGTATTGTAGCACATCCATGAGTGCTCCTCTTACCCCAAGTCGCTCTGGGAGTAAATCATAATATCCCTGGAGGATCTTGTTACCAATCCAATCAAATACGGCTGGAGCATAATTCCTCAAATCATATGAATGGCAGGGCATTAATCAATCCACTTGGCCTCACTGTGAGCTCATGATGCCCTACCGTGTCCTGAACGCCATCTAGGCAAGGTCTTCGGCTGTCTGGTTCCAAGTAGGTACTCGCACTGTAAGGACACGACTTTTCTAGTATTATTTTACCCTCCTGCTAATAAAGTGTAAGTTAGAGGGAATTAAAATATCGGGCTCTTTAGAGTTGACTAACATGCGGTAAGGGTATTTTTCGGTGATAGAGCTCGAAAAACGATGAGCGACGGTGCAATCGGATCCAAAATCCGACTTACGGATCTCCCGGAATGGGGTTCTGAAGGTCGCGGTAACCGTGGGGTGCATCGGAATCCGTGCAAAATATCCTGCACGCTTTATGAGGAAAAGGTGGGTTTGTCTTGTAGGATAATTAATTAATTATTCGGTGACGGATTTTAAAACAAAGGTGGATTTATCTTGTAGGATTAATTAATTAAAGAATTAATTAATCGGTGACAGAATTTGTTATTCGGTTACAAGATATTAAAAAGGTGGATTATCCCGTAGGATTAATTAATTAAAGAATTAATTAATTAGAGTCAAAAATATCCAAGGAGGATTTTGACGGTACGTACATATGAAACGGGAAAATAAAAAGGGATAAATTAATAACGAGATTTATTTATTTCCCGTATACTGAACGGAAACCCTAATCGTAAAATATCGCCTCCTCAAACCCTCCTCTTTTGTGCGTACCGAAAACCAAACGAAACCCTAGTTTGAAAAGAGAGAAAGGAAAAGAGAGAAAAGAAAAGGAAACCCTAACCGGAGGAGAAAAGAAGGAAAGAAGGAGAAAGCGGAGGAACCCGATCGCCCCGATTGACGTCCGGAGATCGGAGAACGAGACGCCATCATCTACGGTGAGCGGATCCGGATCTCCAACGCCGCAAGAACCAAGATCGGTTCTTTATTTCCGATAGATTGAGGTTAGTGGTCGTTAATCCTTTTGTTGAATTAATCGGGGGTTTTCCGTATTCTTGTAAGGTCGTTTTAATCGGTACATCGATCACGGATTTTTTTGTTGGGTTTTGATCAATGTTTCATTCTCATTCTTGATCGGGTGTGATCGATGATTTTTTATCGGATTTAATCGGTGGTTTTTAATCGGGCCTTTGATCGAGTTTCCGATCGACGTTTTGGTTGTTCGTCGATCGTTGGTTAGTCGTTAGATTTACCGTGATTTTGTTCGGAGGTTTTTGTGGGTGTTTCGTTGGAACATAGGGGGTTAACGGGAGGCCGCCGCCGCCGTTGTTAAACGGGAGGCCGCCGCCGCCGTTACCATGTTCGCGGGGTCGTCGCCGGGGTCCCACGGGAGCGAAAACGGAGAAAAACGCGAAAACGGGAGGTTACTGTGCCTTTCCGTACAGCGCGGTCCACGGCCCGGGCGTGCACCCGGCGCACGCCCGCAGCGCGGAAACTGCAGACCCGGTGCACGCCTCGCCCGTGCACCGGCCCGGCCCGCCTATGCGCGGTGCACGCCACAGCGTGCACCCGGTGCGCGCCGCATGCCCTTGCGGCCGTGAGCCCGGTGCACGCTTGTGTCGTGCACCGGCCCGGCCCAAGAGCGCGGTGCACGCTTCCTGCGTGCACCCGGCGCATGCCGCGCGGCCACCCGACGCGCAAACCCGGTCCACGGTTGCTCCTGTGCACCACCCGACAGCCCAAAGTTCGGTGGCTCCGTTTTGGTCCGTTTTTCCACCGTTTTGAGCGCCGTTTTCGCTGTCGGGATCACAATCTCTGCGGTTTTCTTGGGATGGCCACTCGGGATCTTTTTGGTCACTGTTTTATTATGTCGGGTGCCAATTTCGCCGACGCTCCGCGCCTCGACGAAATTGTCGGGGGCGCGCCGTCGGGTCTATCTCTTATCGTTTTCGTCGTCGGGGTTTCTCGGCTTGACCGTTGACGTCCCAAGGTGGCTACTAGTTGAAAGGTTGGGTTTTGTTGGATCTCCATTAGCGGATTTGGGTCCCGACGGAGTTCGCGATGATATAGTCGCGGTCCGGTTGTTGTTAACCATCGGTTTTACCGTCGGGGATCCGGTTTGATCTGAGTTTTTGGTTTTACTTGACAAGCTTTGACTCGTTGATTCTTGTTTGACGTTGCGGTCCTCTAGGTGCAGTGATTTCGGTTTTTGTGGGTTTATTGTTACAGTGGTTGGGACCACTGATTTTACCTGATTAGGGTAAGGTGTTGATTTGTGCTCTTGGATATTTTAGTAGGCCACGAGGAGTTCTGATTTCCTTAGGAGGGTCGCGGGCGCGGTCGGTTATCTTCATTCCAGGTGGGTTCTTATGCAACAAGTGCTGTAAGTGCATTAGGTGCAGTGTATCATCTAAATGTTCGTGCTAACCTATTTAATAAAGTAGATGAAATGTTTCCAGTGAATTAACCCTTCGCAATTACCATGTACCGTTCTTTTGTGGATGTTCGTGGCGACTAAGTGTCGCGATAATTAATTTACGCCGACTTCGGCAAACCGGTGTTGAATGCTGCACGTACACTGGCGGCTTGGCCCCCGCATAGGTGTACTTTTCCGGAGAAGTGGTCTGAATGACCCGTGTGCCCCACGTGTGTTGTTTGGGGACCTGATCACGATGGCTAAACGTGTCGCCCACGCATCGTGAAGGGGTTAGAGCATCATATGTCCCGTGGGGAGATCGTCGACTACCCTGACGGGACGGTGTCACTAAAGTAAATAAAGTGAATAAAGCAAGTTTCAGGGCGAAGGATAGCGAAAGGTTCCGGTGCAGTGTAACTCATTCTAATTTCCTGTTGAGTAATGCTATAACATCTACTTTATTTGTCACTGACTTTACCCACTCCGTGACAGGTGTGACTAGGTGTAGTAGTCGGGACGACGGTGAGGCAGCGACTGGTGAATATTAGCTGTATGAGGTTTATTCCGTAGTTTCTTGCTTGGGTTATCTCATCTCTTTTTATCTAAGTTAAGTTCTCGATTGCTTGATAGTGGAATGTTGTGGATGTTGGGTTGAGAGACCGTTTGTGTGATGTGATCTGTATAATGATTTTTAATGACTTATATGCGGCATGTTTTACACTGAACAAAAAGGGTTTCAAAAATATTTTCCAAAACCAAGTGTCGTGTGGGCACTGCTTTGAAAACCTATGGAATTATCCTTTCAAAACGATGTAGCCGCCTTACTGTGAATGTGTAGATGTTTTAAAGGAATGGGTGTCGAGTGGACACCGTTTGCAAACTTATAGGTCCCTCTTAATGGGATTGAATGTCTTTACACTCTCGTACTTGTTGACTGTGACTGTGTGGTTAAAGATCGGGTGTTGAATGTTGTGATTGTTGTTTTTTGTAAGTAGGACGCCGTGCATATACAAAGGAGACTCTGTCCGCTTGAAGAGTGAATTTGTATATGTGGCGGTCTGACACGCACCGGGGCGAGGTCGGTACTTATTTATTCAAAAAAAAAAATATATGTACGTTTTTCCGCTCATCTTTACCTAAAAACCCCCGGGGCGTGACAGATTAAATGGTATCAGAGAAAAACAACTTTAACCACAGTAGTCAGTAACCAACATCCACAGTGCATGATGCCACAAGCAAATTGAGCATGAGATAACCAAGGTGTAGGTGCAGTAGACCGTGAGTGTACGGGGGAAAAAGGGAATTAATTTCGGTGCGTCTAGGTCGTGGTGCTAGACCAGTTAGGTCTAGGGTTGACTTGGTTTCTTTGTATATAGCGAATAATGGCTCGAAATGGGTTATCAGCGGAGAACACAGGGGCAGAAAGTACGGTGCCAACAGCGGCGGAGTATCAGCTTCTCCGACAGCAATTACGAGAGATGGCCGGGCAGTTAGCAACCCATATGGAACAGATGTGGCGGTAGGCGCAACAGCCGACTACACCAGTGGAGGTCGCCCAGGCTTCTCTACCAGGACCAGCCGCACCAGTGACAGGGCCGCCGGTGGCAGACAGCGAGACATTATTGCCCCTCCTCCGACCACGGTGACCGGGATACCGTCGGTTCATCCGACGACGCCTTCAGTAGCACTAACACCAACATCTTTGGGACCCACGCTGGGAGCCGTCATTGGAGACCCCTTGAGAGAGACCGTGGTGACACCTGCTGTGAGGACCTGGATCCCCACGTCGAGATTACGGGATCATCTACAGCTCCCGGAGGCCTATGTGGCGTGTTGGTGGGATTTGTGCCCCAATTGGACATTAGTGTTGGGCTCAGTGTGTTTAATGGATCACGTGGGTGATCATTGGACTCCGTCGGATCGTTAGAAGTGGTTTCGCGCGAAGTGGATATTAAATTTGGACTCAGCGCGAAGTTTGGACCAAGGATTACCTTTCCGGATGCCTTCGGCAAATTTTGGAGTTGGAATTTGGCGAAATGGACATCAAATTCGGATTCAGCGCGCGAAAACGGTTAAAACGGACTACCCACTTGTTATTTTTGAGCTTCGGGTACTGTTCATGCCGGAACAGTGTTCCCGGCGGCGGCGGCAGCGGCGGAGCAGCCGCAGGCAGCGCGGCGGACGGAGGCGCGGGCCGCCCGGTCCACGCGGCAGGCGTGCACCGGGGGCGGGACGCGTGGCGGCTCGGGAGTGGGCCGGTCCGCGGGGCGGGGTCTACGGAGAGTGCGGGGCGCACGGTGGACCGGGGGGTTGGACACGTGGCATTACTGGATTGGTCGGTGCAGTGGACTTGGTCTACGGAGCAGGCGGGCGTGGTGCATGGACCGGCGGGACACGTAGCGTCTTCTGGTTGGTGGGCTCATGCAGGCTGGGACCACGGAACGCGGGGTGCATCGGAACTGTGCGCGGCAGGGCGCGCCAGGGTTGGTCGGAGGGCTGAGTGCGGGCCAGGTGGCGCCCTGTGATTCGCGGGCGCCACCCACCCGCGTTGACCAGGCCGGCCACGCGGCGGAGCGTGAGCGGGCGGCGCGGCTGTCCGCTGTTGAGGGGGTGACGTGGAGGCCCGGGAGGATTTCGGGCGCGCACAGTGTTGGGCCGGGCCCAACACTGTAGCCGCCCGAAATCCCGAGCGCCCGGAAATTGGGGATAGGTTGGGTATTTTCGGATTTGTTTCTCCCAGCATATAAAAGGCCGAGTTCTTTTGCAGAGAGCTTCTTCTCCGCGCGGAATTTCACTGTGCAACCTTCACAAGAAATCTTCCTCTCCCAGTGGCGATTCAATCTGCAGAGTTCCAGATTTTTCAGCAGCACGCATCCCGAGGTTACCATTTTTACGGCGCGGCGCGACGCTCGTTCGTTTGTGGTCCTCTTCGTCGCGTTTTGGTGCGAGGACTCCCCCGGCTTACTCCGAGCATCTTTTTCTATGATTCTTGCGCCGTTGGCTTCACGACAGGTAGGGCTAAGTTTCCCATGTTTACTGGGTTTTCCCATTCCGAGCTTTTCATGGGTTTTTCGGATCATCTTGTGACCTCATTTTCTGGGCGGAGTTTTGGGACAGCGGTGCGGTATTTTGGCGATATCTTCGCGCACAGGCATCGGATTGGGGCGATTCAAGAGGCGATTTGCATCTACACATCACGAGGAATATGCCCTAATTTTCTTGGAATTTTCTGAATATTTCTCGAAGGTGAATAATATCTGTGAACAGTAGTTATTGCTACAGTTTTTGAGAGTAGTTTAATTCGGGGTGGTTCCCTTGTCGGAATTGTTTCTCAGTGTTGGAAGCTCGGAATTGGACGTGCAGGTACTCGTTTCGAAGGTATCGACGCGAGGATTACTGTGGTATTTTTATTGGATTTTTCTGGGCACTTGCAGCAGGTGAAATAAGCACGGCTTTGGGACTGATTTTCAGATTGTGTATGCTTGGTTAATTTTGGAATAAAAGTGTAATGTTGAGCCTTATTAATGTACTCAGGGGTGGTTTCAGCTGTTTGGAGCCAAGGCTTGCACGACTTGTACCGAGGGTGTTATGTTGGCAGATTTTGGACCCTGGGCATCTACCCCCTTCACCGACTTCAGGTTTGCCTTGGTTTAAGCGCTTCAGGTGGGTAAGCTTATTATCAGTAATTGTTTAAGGCAATGAATATGCTGTGGCAAATATAAGTGCACTTGTGGGGATGTCACCCCTCTATGACTGATGCATGCATGTTTAGGATACAAGGTTGATGTTGGTAAGTAGGTAAGCTTGTTAATGATATTGGTATAAATGTTTGCAAGAATAGTATTTATGAGGTATACTGAGGACTTGCATGACTTGGACATCTATGTGATGATTAGTGTAAGCTTACCTAGGATAATGTTACCCTATGAGATTATGTAACATGCCATGTTAGCACATAGCCTTTCATGTGGTTGGATTATGCTTTGGGACAGGATTTCTTAGCTATGTGCGGATTCGTACTCTGAGGAGTTATTATGATCATTCTATTGATGAACCCTGAATTGTGGACAGGTCTAGTTTTGGGATTCCGGCATGTTGTTTATTCCTAAAAGAACTATTATTATGCTTTACCCCCTTTATTTCCTTGAGGACATTTGCATGCTTGTATGGTCATGTAGTTAGGCCATCTTTTACTGCTGCACTACTTATTGGAACTTGACTTAGGAGAAACCATGCTTTTTCTTTCTCCTTCTTGCTAGTCAGGTGGTCAGTGTTGCTCGGGTTCGAGCAGGGGTCTGGGTAGTGTAGTCGGGACTTTGTGCCTGGGACAGGTTAGCTTAGTTGTGGGGCTTTGCGGCAACCGCGGATATTGGGCGGTTGACCGGATGTTTCTCTATGCACCTGATTGGGTATCAGTTTTACTTAGTGGATGGAGTTTCCCACTTATCGTTTAGTTGCATCCGACTGTGGTCGGGTCTTCCTTTAGTGGTTGAGTTTTCCCACTTTGATCAGATTGTGATCAAGTTCTGCTATACAGAGATACTTGTGACTGGGATACTTGTGACTTGTGCTGTTGATGACAGAGATGCTTTACTCGTGTGGGTAGCTCCCCTCGAGTGCCGCTCCGGAGTAGGCTTCAGACCGTGTTGGGTTCCGGTCAGACCGTGTCGGGTGCCGGTCAGACCGTGTTGGGTTCCGGTCATTTGGACAGTGGATATACTGAGTTCGAGAGATTGGTGACAGAGCAGGCAGTACCGGGTTTTATACCGGTTCATTCGATTGAGTTTATTTCGGTCAAATACTTTTATTGTTACACTCGTGCCTGGGGGCCGAGTGCAGACTGGTAGTTGAGTTTAGATCAGTGCTTGTATTGTTGAGAGCCGTCTGGTTGACGGTGGTCCCGTGTTGTTGCGAGTACTTTGACCGCTGTGTGAGAGGTTGAGCATCATGATTCTATCCGTTCTGAGAGAGAGCGTGGATTTTGACCATAGCCTGCATGATCCTCTACTCGATAGCGAGTTAGTCCGTTTGGACACCCTACGTAATTCCTGCCCGTCAGCGGGAGGTGGTTGTAAGTGGGCGCAGGTTTGACTGGACCAGGTGTGGCAGTCAGCTCGATTGGGTCGATGGTGCACTTCATGTGCTAGTGGTTGCATACCACTGTTTGGTTCTCCCCCTTTTAGCCTTTAGTTAGGGGCAGGGTGGCTGTTGATAGTCTCCAACTTACTCATTTCAGTCTTATGACTTGGGTTAGTTTTTGTCTCTTGAGGACTTGGTGGGCAGACCGTCGGGTCTGGCGGTGGTACCCACTGAGAACTCCCTTTTTGGAGTAGTTCTCACACCCTTTGGGGGTTTTCCCCCCTCTTTCTCTCCTCTCCTTTGTTTTGCAGAGTCTTGCGGGTGTTGCCGACTCTGCGGTTGTTGATCGAGGCGAGGGAGTCGCGAGCTAGATCCCTACCCGTCGTTGGAGAGTAGCGGTACCCTTCAGAGGAGATCATCTGTAGTTTAGTTGTTTCTTTTTCCTCTTTTGAGAGACTATTGTAGTGAGGTTATTTTGTATTGAGAGACTATTGTAGTGAGGATATTTTTGTATTGTGAGACTGTACACTGTTGTATATATTGGAGTTACCTCCCGGTTGGGTTTAGAGCTTGTACTTGAGGATATTGTATTATTATTATTTTGGGAGGCAGACAGTGTTGTTTTATTTTTCCAGTTGTACAGTGATTGATTTTAGTTACAGCAGATTATTTATGTATAGCTCTGATATCTGTTTAATTATAGTACTTTTCTTGCAGGTAGGACGCTTCGCCTATGCAGGTTGGCATAGGTGGCGGATCTGTTTGGCGGGCCCGGGTCGCAGTTTCGACCCCGGGGCGTGACAGATTAGAGTGGTATCAGAGCCTAGGTTGTAGGTCATGGTGGACTTAGAAACCCTAGGCTTTTGGTTTGACCCTTGGTTGACTTTGTGAGAGTCGTGATTTTTGCGAGAGTCCTGATTGAGTTTTATACCTCTCCCAAGGGACGGGAGGAGTGATTGGCATGTTTATTCTCCTAAGTAATTATGTTGGCTGCAGACAACATAATGCTGTGGAACGGGTGACATGCTTTAGACTTTCGCTGGATTGGGTCGAGTGTTGTTGTGTGCTGTTTTGTTGTTTCGTCGTGGCGAGCGATGTCTCCCCGACGCTGGGTTTTGACCCGTGTGCATCCTGTCATAGCTGTTGAGCTTGAGCAGTTGGTTTTGGGCCGGATACCTGGATTGAGGTCAGAGAACCCCGGACCCAGATGACAGGATTGTCTGAGGCTTGTCAGCGGCAGAGTGAGCAGCTGGTCTTGGTGACACAGTTGTCGGAGCACTGAGTAGCCCCCTCTGTGCCAATGTTTAGTGTCGAGGCACCGAGGCAGGGTGGATGGTTGACAGCTGGTGAGCTGTGGGACATGATCGACCTTTTGAGCCATATTTGGCAGATGAACCACCCCGACTCGTAAGATTGAGTTTGGAGCCCTTGGAGGCAGAGTCGCGGTTGGTGGTGATGGAGTGATTAATTGAGAGCCTCCCTGTGCGTGTGAGTGTATGCAGTTGTTGAACTGCGCGCTCCAGATTCGAGGGACGAGGCGCATAGGATATATGAGACTGGCAGTGGATTGCGCCAGGACACCTTTCTGTTATTCAGTCCCTCCATTGTAGATTTAGACGCCTCGCTGGAGCAGGCATTATGTATGGAGCGTGGCATTGCAGTTCCTTTGGATAGGGATCTGCTGCCAGAGGTGAGTTCTGGATTTTGGCGTTTGGCGCCGGGTGATGGAGGACAGATCGGCCGGCAGGGGCATGTCTAATTTCTTTTCCTGGATAACGAGTTCCCGAGATGTCAGAGGTCGGGTGGACCCCGGAGGCAACATCAGTATTTATTTGAGTGGCGCATCGATAGCGTGGATTTGTTATCTGCGGAGGACCTTATTCGTCGCCTCATTGTGATCAGAGACAGAGGTCGTGCTTCCTAGTGATAGCCCTGATTTTCAGGCAGATTGAGCGACAACCACTTGCTTTGAGCGGATGAATCTGTGCCGCCCGGTTGGAGGGCGCCACGGTAGTGGATTGAGTGTCGCAGGTGGGATTTCACCACGGTAGTCGGAGTTAGAGCATGTTCCACTCCTACATGGGTTAGAGGCAGATTTGTTACCACGTGCACTAGAGGTACAGGTTCCTGTTGTTGTTGTGCACGTGGAGGAGGCTTTTGGATCATGTCCAGTGCGGCCGAGACCGCGAGATACCGGCAGAATTATTGGAAATTATCGCAATTAGGTGTTTTGACCTGATGCTTGAGATTGTTTGGCACAATGCCACAGAATGTTTGACTGCGGCGAGAGAAGACTTTGATCTTCGGCAAGGCAGACAAGAGGAGGCTTGCTTGTTGAGATTGTTAGAGCACTCGGGTTTTAGCGACAGGATGAGAGGTGCTTACGGCGGCACCGGGACTCGAGGATATCTCTGTTGCCCACGAGACCCCGGGTGTGATTTCACCTTAGTTGTTGGTAATGCCGCCGGTTAGGGAGATAGAGATTGCGTTTGACGTGGTTCGGGGAACCGCGCCACCCTGGACAGCACCTCATTGGATATCGCCGGTAGAGCTGAGAGAGCTGTTGGCACAGTTGCAGGATCTGATGGATCGAGGGGTCTGTTTGACCTAGTGCCACGCCGTTGGTATACGGTGGTGATGCCACGTCGTTGATACACGACTGTGAGGATCCTTTTATGGTTCGATTGTAGACAGGTCCCGGTGGTATCTATGACCTTTCGATGGAACTATACTCAGGCTGTTAGTATGTGATGCGAGTACCCACTTGGTGTTAGACAGCTGAGGACTTCGCCTAGGAGGCGTTTTGGACGCGGTGGGGGCATTATGAGTTGTTAGTGAGGCCAATGGAATGACGAATGCCCTGTGGACTTCAAGATCTGAGGGATAGTAGGTCCCAGTTGTACTTGGACGGACTGGGAGTGGTGTTTTCCGAGGATATTTTGATTTACTCCCAGAGTGACTTGGAGTACGAGGAGCGCTTTGTGGATGTGCTACCATGCCCGTGTGGATGAAGCGGTATGCCAAGTTATTGAGGTACAAGATGTAGCTGCAGAAGCATACCTTCTTGGGTCGCTTTTTTTTCGAGCCGTAGGGACGGCGGTGGAACCCGACCTAATGGATGTTATTCAGGTTGACGGAGACCAACTTTCATTCTTGAGGTGAGGAGCTTCTAGACTTGGCGGTGCCGAGAGAGCATGGCCAATGGATAATGTGACTGGTATTAGCGCCAATGCTAGTGTTTCCTGTGTTGGGAGATGGAATTGTGTGTTTTGGTGATGCCTCCCATTGTGGCGGTAGAGTTACCGTGGGTGGATCTTCGGTCCACACTTCATTAGTCCAACCCTATGAGTGTTGGGGCAGGATGAACCGCTGTTTTGCAGGCAGCTTGGATTCCACAGTTGAGCCTTTCAGTACGTCCTTTATTTCCAGTTGGATTGTTATACCTGGGCGTAGGCCATGCCTGCTTGGCTATCAGTTTTGATTACTCAGCATCTTGAGTGGGATTTTCGCGGATGTCGTTGCTGGTTTGGGATTTTTGACCGCGAGTTTGGGGCATCCGCATTTTGATCGCCTTTCGAGCCAGTTTTCCCTCCCGTTCACTGACGGTTTGGTCCCCGTCAGGGCATCCTTTCGACCCGTGGATTTGTTGGAGTTATGTTGGCTTGTTGAGTGTCCAACCGTGGCTTGAGATGGTGTCTCTTGAGGATCCCTTTTGAGGGTAGCTCATGGTGGAGTAGGCCACTCGGGTGATTTTGGATCGGAAGTAACCGAGTGAAGACCCCAGCTTATTGGATCTTTTTCCTCATGGGATGAATCTGTGGGTATACTTCGGGTGGTCCTGGTTGAGTAGACACCAGGAGGTGGTTTAGTGCGTGTTGCGCGGATGGTTATTCTGTTTCCCCCGGCTCTTGATGGGGTCTCTGTGTTGTTTCACGTCTCAGCTCAGGAGTGTTTTGCTTTTGGATCCCTCGCCCGTGATTGACTTGCCCCTTCTGAGATCTGTGATTGTTGGAGTACGAGGGATGCCCGTTGCGATTTCTGGCTCGAGAGATGAGAAAATCGCATGTCGGGCCATGCCGTACTTGTTGTTGTTGTTGTTGGGAAGTAATCACGGGGAGTGAGCGATGTTTCGGGAGCTGGAGGCGTTATTGATGGATACCTACCCGTGGTATGTGGGACCCTTGGGGGATTTGAGTTAGTTTCGAGGACGAAACTTTTCTTAGTGGGGGAGGATGTGAGGACCTGGATCCCCACGTCGAGATTACGGGATCATCTACAGCTCCCGGAGGCCTATGTGGCGTGTTGGTGGGATTTGTGCCCCAATTGGACATTAGTGTTGGGCTCAGTGTGTTTAATGGATCACGTGGGTGATCATTGGACTCCGTCAGATCGTTAGAAGTGGTTTCCGCGCGAAGTAGATATTAAATTTGGACTCAGCGCGAAGTTTGGACCAAGGATTACCTTTCCGGATGCCTTCGGCAAATTGTGGAGTTGGAATTTGGCGAAATGGACATCAAATTCGGATTCAGCGCGCGAAAACGGTTAAAACGGACTACCCACTTGTTATTTTTGAGCTTCGGGTACTGTTCATAAGGTGGGGCCGGAACAGTGTTCCCGGCGGGCGGCGGCAGCGGCGAGCAGCCGCAGGCAGCGCGGCGGACGGAGGCGCGGGCCGCCCGGTCCACGCTGCAGGCGTGTGCACCGGGGGCGGGACCGTGGCGGCTCGGGAGTGGGGCCGTCCGCGGGGCGGGGTCTACGGAGAGTGCGGGGCGCACGGTGGACCGGGGGTTGGACACGTGGCATTACTAGTGATTAGGCGTGCAGTGGACTTGGCTAGGCGGGAGCAGGCGGGGCGTGGTGCATGGGACCGGGCGGGAGCACGTGGCGTCTGCTGGTTGGTGGGCGCCATATGCAGGCTAGGGACCCACGGAACGCGTGGTGCATCGGAACTGTGCGCGGCAGGAGCGCGCCAGGGTTGGTCGTAGGGCTGAGTGCGGGCCATGGTGGCATCCCTGTGATTCGCGGGCGCCACCCACCCGCTGTGAACAGGCCGCGCACGGCGGCGGAGCGGGAGCGGGCGGGCGCGGCTGTCCGCTGTTGAGGGGGCGACGTGGAGGCCCGGGAGGATTTCGGGCGCTGCACAGTGTGGGCCGGGCCCAACACTGTAGCCGCCCGAAATCCCGAGCGCACCGGAAATTGGGGATAGGTTGGGTATGTTTCGGATTTGTTTCTTCTCCCAGCATATAAAAGGGCCGAGTTCTTTTGCAGAGGAGCTTCTTCTCTGCGCGGAATTTCACTGTGCAACCTTCACAAGACATCTTCCTCTCCCAGTGGCGATTCAATCTGCAGAGTTCCAGATTTTTCAGCAGCACTCATCCCGAGGTTACCATTTTTACGGCGCGGCGCGACGCTCGTTCGTTTGTGGTCCTCTTCGTCGCGTTTTGGTGGCGAGGACTCCCCCGGCTTACTCCGAGCATCTTTTTCTATGATTCTTGCGCCGTTGGCTTCACGACAGGTAGGGCTAAGTTTCCCATGTTACTGGGTTTTCCCATTCCGAGCTTTTCAGGGTTTTTCGGATCATCTTGTGACCTCATTTTCTGGGCGGAGTTTTGGGACAGCGGTGCGGTATTTTGGCGATATCTTCGCGCACAGGCATCGGATTGGGGCGATTCAAGAGGCGATTTGCATCTACACATCACGAGGAATATGCCCTAATTTTCTTGGAATTTTCTGAATATTCTCGAAGGTGAATAATATCTGTGAACAGTAGTTATTGTAGCTACAGTTTTTTGAGAGTAGTTTAATTCGGGGGTGGTTCCCTTGTCGAATTGTTTCTCAGTGTTGGAAGCTCGGAATTGGGACGTGCAGTACTCGTGTTCGAAGGTATCGACGCGAGGATTACTGTGGTATTTTATTGGATTTTTCTGGCGCACTTGCAGCAGGGGAAATAAGCACGGCTTTGGGACTGATTTTCAGATTGTGTATGCTTGGTTAATTTTGGAATAAAAGTGTAATGTTGAGCCTTATTAATGTACTCAGGGGTGGTTCAGCTGTTTGGAGCCAAGGCTTGCACGACTTGTACCGAGGGTGTTAGTTGGCAGATTTTGGACCCTGGGCATCTACCCCCTTCACCGACTTCAGGTTTGCCTTGGTTTAAGCGCTTCAGGTGGGTAAGCTTTATTACAGTAATTGTTTAAGGCATGAATATGCTGTGGCAATATAAGTGCACTTGTGGGGATGTCACCCCTCCTATGATGATGCATGCCTGTTTAGGATACAGGGTTGATGTTGGTAAGTAGGTAAGCTTGGTTAATGATATTGGTATAAATGTTTGCAAGAATAGGATTTATGAGGTATACTGAGACTTGCATGACTGGACATCTATGTGATGAGTATTGTAAGCTTACCTAGGATAATGTTACCCTATAGATTAGTAACATGCCATGTTAGCACATAGCCTTTCATGTGGTTGGAGTATGCTTTGGGACAGGATTTCTTAGCTATGTGCGGATTCGTACTCTGAGGAGTTATTATGATCATTCTATTGATGAACCCTGAATTGGAGGAAAGTCGGTTTGGGATTCCGGCATGTTGTTTATTCCTAAAAGAACTATTATTATGCGTTACCCCCTTTATTCCTTGAGGACATTTGCATGCTTGTATGGTCATGTAGTTAGGCCATCTTTTACTGCTGCACTACTTATTGGAACTTGACGTAGGAGAAACCATGCTTTTTCTTTCTCCTTCTTGCTAGTCAGGTGGGTCAGGTGTTGCTCGGGTTCGAGCAGGGGTCTGGGTAGTGTAGTCGGGACTTTGTGCCTGGGACAGGTTAGCTTAGTTGTGGGGCTTGCGGCAACCGCGGATATTGGGCGGTTGAACCGGATGTTTCCTATGCACCTGATTGGGTATCAGTGTTTACTTATGGATGGAGTTGCCCACTTATCGTTTAGTTGCAATCCGACTGTGGTCGGGTCTTTCTTTAGTGGTTGAGTTTTCCCACTTTGATCAGATTGTGATCAAGTCCTGCTATACAGAGATACTTGTGACTGGGATACTTGTGACTTGTGCTGTGATGACAGAGATGCTTTACTCGTGTGGGTACTCCCCTCGGTGCCGCTCCGGAGTAGGCTTCAGACCGTGTCGGGTGGCCGTTCAGACCGTGTTGGGTTCCGGTCATTTGGACAGTGGATATACTGAGTTCGAGAGATTGTGACAGAGCAGGCAGTACCGGTTTTATAACGGTTCATTCGATTGAGTTTATTTCGGTCAAAGTACTTTTATTGTTACACTCGTGCCTGGGGCCGAGTGCAGACTGGGTAGTTGAGGTTAGATCAGTGCTTGATTGTTGAGAGCCGTCTGGTTGACGGTGGTCCCGTGTTGTTGCGGTACTGTGACCGCTGTGTGAGAGGGTTGAGCATCATGAGTCTATCCGTTCTGAGAGAGAGCGTGGAGTTGTTGACCCATAGCCTGCATGATCCTCTACTCGATAGCGAGTTAGGTCCGTGTGGACACCCTACGTAATTCCTGCCCGTCCGCGTGAGGGGGTTGTAGGTGGGCGCAGGTTTGACTGGACCAGGTGGTGGCAGTCAGCTCGATTGGGTCGATGGTGCACTTCATGTGCTAGTGGTTGCATACCACTGTTTGGTTCTCCCCCTTTTAGGCCTTTAGTTAGGGGCAGGGTGGCTGTTGATAGTCTCCAACTTACTAATTTCAGTCTTATGACTTGGTTAGTTTTTGTCTCTTGAGGACTGGTGGGCAGACCGTCGGGTCTGGCGGTGGTACCCACTGAGAACTACCCTTTTGAGTATTCTCACACCCTTGGGGGGTTTCCCCCCCTCTTTCTCTCCTCTCCTTTGTTTTGCAGAGTCTTGCGGGTGTTGCCGACTCTGCGGTTGTGGATCGAGGCGAGGGAGTCGCGAGCTAGATCCCTACCCGTCGTTGGAGAGTAGCGGGTACCCTTCAGAGGAGATCATCTGTAGTGTTAGGTTGTTTCTTTTTCCTCTTTTGAGAGACTAGTGTAGTGAGGTTATTTTGTATTGAGAGACTATTGTAGTGAGGATATTTTGTATTGTGAGACTGTACACTGTTGTATATATGGGAGTTACCTCCCGGGTGGGTTAGAGCTTGTCTTGAGGATAGTGTAGTTATTATTATTTGGGAGGCAGACAGTGTTGAGTTTTATTGTTTCCAGTTGTACAGTGATTGATGTTTAGTTACAGCAGATTATTTATGTATAGCTCTGATATCTGTTTAATTATATCTTTTCTTGCAGGGTAGGACGCTTCGCCTATGCAGGTTGGCATAGGTTGGCGGATCTGTTTGGCGGTCCCGGGTCGCATTTCGACCCGGGGCAGGACACCTCTCTCAGAGTGTCGCCGTCGCAGCAGGGGAAGCCCCCATCAGGCAAACCGAATGGGATGGGGTGACAGCGAATTTGGCAAATTTCAAGAGGTACAACCCACCCGTGTTTGAGGGAGAGACGACCGACCCTTGGATCTTGGAAAAATGGGTGGATACCATGGAGGAGTTTATTGAAGACCTATCGATGGAGGAACATGAACGGGTCCCGTTGGCAGTGCACTCTCTTGAGGGAAATGCCCGCAGGTGGTGGAAGACGGTGCGCCCGGACCCCTCTGAGGGCACCGCCCTTCCATCGTGGACCATGTTCCGAGAAAAACTGTTTGGGGCATTTCTCTTCAACAGCATCAGTAGCGGATGGAGGATGACCTGAGGCACATCAAACAAGGAAGTTGAACAGTTATGGGATACCAACGGGCATTTGTGAGGTTGATCAAATGTGTTCCCTTGGTTATAAGAGATGAATCTCACAAAGCCCGTCTTTTTGTGAATGGCTTACGGAGCGACATCTTCAAGGTGGTGCAAACGGCGAAATTGCACACCTTTTAGAGGGTGGTCGATAGAGCCCACAGTGGAGCGCGGATTCGCGATTTCATGAGTCTGACGGGAGAGCTCTGATCACAGCAGGGATAAGGAGCGAACTCGGCCAAATTTTGGAAAAGAGTATATCAAGAGGAGCCAGCCTCCTAAATACCTGAGACGACAATAAGGAACCAAGAATGCGCCGACGGGAGGACAATGGCCGGTGGACAAGTCTTGCATCATTTGCGATGGAATACACCAAGTGACCGGATGTCCCCAGAAGCAAGACCGCTGTTATCGATATGGCAAACCGGGGCACTATCGTTTTGACTGCCCCTCGGGAAACGGGGACATCATCCGTAGCAGCATCTCCACGTTCGTCCCAGCAACCGGGAGGAGGGAGGGTCTACACGATGACCCACCATGGGACGGACCCTCGGAGCACGATGTAGCGGGTAATGCCCGAGTTTCAGATCATCGTGCTAGAACTTTTGTGTCAACACCTAAGCGTCCCACACTTTCATGTTTTCGCCCTACCCTAGTTATTAGAAGAAATTCCACCGTAGAAATAAGTTCGGTCGGATCCTCAGGCTACCCCTCGAGGCAGGCGGCCTTACTTCTTCCTGCCTAGCAAGGGTGGGGCGGGTTCTTAGTCTCTAAGAACCAATGAGGTTTCCGTAAAGGTTGTCGGTGTAGCGCTTGGGGCCGACAGTCACGGCACTCTTTAAGCGGTAGTTGACTGCTTGAAGTCCCAAGCGGTCTCCGGGAACGGACTTACCGGAACTTGTAAACTCAGCTTGTAGGAAAGCCTTCTGCTCGCTTTTCTTTGTTGCGGGCAAGAAGCTTGGTAGAAGGCAGTCGAGTGGCGTTCACAAGTATCGTATGGATCTCGACACGAGAAGAACAAGTACCCCTCTACTTCGGATAGATGACCTATGCGATCA
Organism: Tillandsia leiboldiana; assembly: GCA_029204045.2. Classification (NCBI taxonomy): domain Eukaryota; kingdom Viridiplantae; phylum Streptophyta; class Magnoliopsida; order Poales; family Bromeliaceae; genus Tillandsia; species Tillandsia leiboldiana. Next base: position 3,263 of record JAQNDB010000135.1, on the reverse strand, counting down.
ACTACAAGGAGCAACGGCATTTCCAAAAGATTGATCTGCGGTCCGGCTATCACTAGCCTAGAGTCCGGGGTAATGACATACTGGAAACAGACCTGCGAGCTCGGAATGGTCAACATGAGTTTACGATTATACCGTTTAGACTCGGTAATGCACCAGCGGTGCTCATGGGCATGATTACTCCAGCCCTTCTTAGACCAGTCGGTGATAGTCCTCTAGTTGACGTTCCGGTCTACTCTCGCATAGACAAGGGATATGGGGAACACACGCGAGTAATCCCCCAGACCCTCCGGGACCAGGAAGTGTATGCCAAACTCATAAAGTGTGAGTTCTGGCTCCGCGAGGTGAGTTTTTCTGGGGCATATCGTGTCGGCAGCTGGGATTGCGGTAGACCCGAAGAAGATAGATTCGGTAACCGACTGGCTCCGGCCGACAACGGTAACTGAGATTTGAAGCTTCCTAGGTTTGGCAGGGTATTACAGACGTTTTGTGGAAGGCTTCTCCAAGATAGCAATGCCCCTGACTCGCCTGACCCCGAATAGGGGGAAAGTTTATCTGGACTAACCAATGCTAGAAGAGTTTTGAGGAACTCAAAGTCAGGTTGACGCAGGCCCCGGTACTCGCTCTACCGGAGCCTGGTGAAGACTATGAGGTTTACCGTGAGGCATCGCGAAACGGTCTCGAAGGCGTGCTTATGCGACGGGGTAAAGTCATAGCCTATGTGTCGAGGCAACCCAAGAATACGAGAAAAACTACCCCGTGCACGACCTGGAGCTTGCAGCGGTCGTGTTCGTCCTCAAACTGTGGAGACACTATTCGTACGGTACACATTGCAAAGTGTACTTCGGTCATCAGAGCCTCAAGTACCTCTTCACTCAGAGGGAGTTGGATTTGCGGCAAAGGCGGTGGCTCGAATTACTAAAAGACTATGATTTAACCATCCACTACCACCCCGAGAAGGTGAACGTGGTGGCGGATGCCTTGAGCCGCAAAGGACAAACGGTGGAATCAATGACGAATGCCCTTACCCAGCAGGACCGTCTGATTGAAGAATCTTCAATTGAGATTGGAGGTGTAGTACCAGCGGGTACGGTCGCACGGCTCTTGACCCTGGTGGTTAGACCTACCCTGCTGGACAGGATTCTGAAAGGACAATCGACCGATGGCCAGCTACAACTGGTGCGAGACAGACTACCCTTGGAGCAAGGAGAAATTTTTGCGATTGACTCAGGTGATGTAATAAGGATCCGAGGACGAATTCGTGTACCCGATGAGCTGGAAACGAGGGAAGAAAATCTAGCAAAAGCATATAATACCTCCTATACCGCGCATCCCAGAGGTAAAAAAAGGTGCAAGGATCTTTGGCAGACCCTCTGGTGGCCCAAATCGAAAGAGCGAGGTGACATAATTCGTGGCGCAATATTGGGTGTGCCAACAGGTGAAAGCGAAACATCAGCGACCGGCGGGGAAACAGACGTTTCGGCTACGAGGGAGGTAGTAGCCAGGAAGACCTCTTACAAAGAGTAATTTTTGGCCTCGACCCCGGAGGAACCCTTAGAAGTAATACTTCGTACCTTCCTGCCCAATAAGGAGGTGAAGACTTAGTTGTCTTATGTGTTGGCTATTAGTTAAGGGTTAAATAGGTCCAACTTCCGGCCTTGTGACAATAGACCTGAGGCGTTGTAACAGTACGCCTTGGACGTCCAGGTGGGATGAGTCGGGCCAAGACCCGAGGCGTTGTAACAGTACGCCTTAGACGTCCAGGTGGGTTGAGTCGGGTCAGGATCTGTAGCAGTGTGACAGAATGCCTTAAGTAGATGGGTTGCGTATTTCTAATAGTTCGAGCTTATGGGATTGTGGTTGGCATCGACGATCAACTTTTGGGATTTGGGGCGCGTAGGCCCGGTGGCATACCGGTTGGCGTTACTGCAAACCTCGATGCGGAGGCTAGCATGGGAGGAAAAGAAGCTCCGCAACCGGACAATCCCGTACGTAAAGGTGAAATGGAGTAACCATGTTGAGCGCGAGGCGACTTGGGGACTTAAGACGAAAATGAAGGGGATTTCCCAGAATGATTTAGCTAGGGTTGAGTTAAGTTTCGAGGACGAAACTTTTTATAAAGTGTGAGTGGTGTAATGACATGACTTTTCTAGTATTATTTTGCCCTCCTGCTAATAAAGTGTAAGTTCGAGGGAATTAAATTATCGGGCTCTTTAGAGTTGACTAACATGCGGTGCGGGTATTTTTCGGTGATAGAGCTCGAAAAACGATGAGCCGACGTGCAATCGGATCCAAAATCCGACTTACGGATCTCCCGGACTGGGGTTCTGAAGGTCGCGGTAACCGTGGGTTGCATCGGAATCCGTGCAAAATATCCTGCATGCTTTATGAGGAAAAGGTGGTTTGTCTTCTAGGATAATTAATTAATTATTCGGTGACGGATTTTAAAACAAAGGTGGATTTATCTTGTAGGATTAATTAATTAAAGAATTAATTAATCGGTGACAGAATTTGTTATTCGGTTACAGATATTAAAAGTGGATTATCCCGTAGGATTAATAATTAAAGATTAATTAATTAGAGTCAAAAATATCCAAGGAGGATTTTGACGGTACGTACATATGAAACGGGAAAATAAAAAGGGATAAATTAATACCGAGATTTATTTTTCCCGTATACTGAACGAAACCCTAATCGTAAAAGATCGCCTCCTCAAACCCTCCTCTTTTGTGCGTACCGAAAACCAACGAACCCTAGTTTGAAAAGAGAGAAAGGAAAAGAGAGAAAAAGAAAAGGAAACCCTAACCGGAGGAGAAAAGAAGGAAAGAAGGAGAAAGCGGAGGAACCCGATCGTGACGTCCGGAGACCGGGGAACGAGACGCCATCATCTACGGGGAGCGGATCCGATCTCCAACGCCGCAAGAACCAAGATCGGTTTCTTATTTCCGATTAGATTGAGGTTAGTGGTCGTTAATCCTTTTGTAGAATTAATCGGGGGTTTTCCGTGGTCTTGTAAGGTCTTTTAAATAATTCGTGCATCGATCACGGATTTTTTTGTTGGGTTTTGATCAATGTTTCATTCTGCATTCTTGATCGGGGTGTGATCGATGATTTTTTATCGATTTAATCGGTGGTTTTTAATCGTGCCTTTGATCGATTTTCCGATCGTACGGTTTTGGTTGTTTCGTCGATCGTTGGTTAGTCGTTAGTTTACCCGCGATTTTGTTCGGGGGTTTTTGCGGGTGTTTCGTTGGAACATAGGGGGT
>JAQNDB010000134.1:0-129646 GCA_029204045.2 Tillandsia leiboldiana | reverse complement strand
GCGCTCCAGGATCTCGAATGGTCCCACACACCGTGGCTCAGCTTGCCCTTCAGCCCGAAGCGCTTGCTTCCTCTGGACGGCGAGACCCGCAAAAAACACGTGTTCTCCCACCTGGAATTCTAGGTCGCGGCGTCTCCGATCCGCGTAGCCTCGTTTGTCGACTCTGGGCGGTCATTAGGTGCTGTCTGTATAGGCGTACTTTTCTCTTCAGTCTCCTCCCCAAAGTCGGGTCCCAAGTACTTCCGTTCTCCCAAGTCGTCCCAACAGATCGGGGATCGCAGCATCTCCCGTATAAGTCTTCGTAGGTGCCATCTGGATGCTGGCCCGGGTAGCTGTTGTTGTAGGCGAATTCTACGAGGGGCAGGTATCTCCCAACTGACCCCCCCAGTCCAGTACACAGCCGCAGCAGGTCCCTCAGCGTCTGGAATCACTCGCATCCCTATATTTGGTCCCCAAGGCCCGCCTGCAGACTCTGCCAAACTTCGAGACGAAGCATGTCACGCCCCGGGGATTATTTTAGCGGAAACGGATTACAAAGGTTATGTATTTTTTTTTTGAAAACCTTCTTCCCCGCGCGTACCAGATCCGCCGCATACACAGTATCACTCTACCAACGGACATAAAAAAGAGTCTCCCTGTATATGACCGTCGCGCGTTGTACAATGTCCAATAACGAGTAAACATTCACAATCACAACAATCCCAAACGTATAACCATTCACAAATATACTGAATTAACTCACCCGATAGTTTGAAAGGATAAAACCCACACGTTTGTTTTAAACGGCGCCCCACCCGCACCCATATTATTGAAAACCGTTTTTGAAAGCAAACATACACTCAGGGTTTTTTTGAAAACAGGCCCACACACACTTGGTTTTGAAATCATAGTTTTCGCAATCCTTCTTTTATTTGGCTATTTTATTTTCCAAAGCGGCCCACAGAAATATAAAAAAAAATAGACAATCCAAATGTCACCGGTACCAACGGTCCGCACCGACCCCACAGGGTATCGTGAAACCATCCACAGTCTACAAATATTACATGGTAATGCGAAAGTAAGGAGTAAAACACTGTCCGGTCTTCTGAGACCCACACCTCTACCGTGGCCTCACCGTCGCCTAACCTCCCCCCCTGTAGGACCCTGTCGCAAAGTGGGAAGTCAGCGACTAAACAAAAATGATAATATACAGCAGGTAAAGAAACAGCCAAACCGTAGTCTATCCGGAGCAAGCACCCTTCCCCCCCCCCCGCAAGGGAAAAGTAGAATCAAAAACTGTAAACCTGCAATCCCGATCCCGTCGGACAACTAAACCGACCTGAAACCCCGCACCGCGCCCAAGTCGGACAACGAAACCGAATGGGGTTCGCCCGTTCCCACCGTCGTACAACTAAACCGACGTCGGTCGCACCGCTCACACCTTGGCGCATACATGCCCCACAACTAAAGAGGCCCCACGCCGTCCTGTGGGTATACACGGGTCATGGACCACTTTTCCGGAAAAGCACACCCTTTGCGGTGGCCAAACCGCGGGTGCGCGTGCTGCAGCCGAGCATAGTAACCGTGAACCATATAAATATATCAATGTATGAAAACGTATGAAATAACATATACCTATCCGTGCATGATAACTAAATGAAACAGTATATATATATTCACAGCATACTCCTATACATGCAAGAGAGCGACATGAAACCATATGTATATTTAATCACGAGTACCGTAAAGCCATAACGAATAAAGATGCCTCCCTACTAGGTCTAACCCAAGTACACTTAAGGATGACCCCGTCCACCAAGATAGAATAAATGTTGAGATTTAGGAGTAAAGACCCACCTCTACGAGCGATGAACAAGGCGCTATCCCCCGGTGTCCCGGTGCGCTCCCCAAAACTACAAAAGTCCACCGGGGAGAAGTCAGTGACTAAACAACATAAAACAAGGGTCAAGAACAGACATTCGGGTCCCGTCGTGGAACGGGGCTCCCGGTTCGACGGCGGCGGCGGCGGCCGAGTCGGAACCGAGGCGGCGGCGAGCGTGCTGCGCGCGCTGGCCGCACGCGCATCAGGCTCCGTGCGGTGTGATGCCCGCACGGCTCCCTGACAGCGGCGGCGCCCAGGCCCAGCACGTGTGCCCAGGCCGCACGCACGGGCGGCCCCGCGCGGCGCCCAGGCTCCGCGCGGGCGCTCAGCCCGCACGCACGGGCGACCCCCGCGCGGCGCCCAGCCCGCGCGGGTGCCAGACCCGCACGCACGGGCGACCCCGCGCGGCCCAGGCTCCGCGCGGGCGCCCAACCCGCACGCACGGGCGCCCCGTGCGGCGCCCAGGCCGCGCGGGTGCCAGACCCGCACGCACGGGCGACCCCGCGCGGCGCCCAGGCTCCGCGCGGGCGCCCAGCCCGCACGCACGGGCACCCCGTGCGGCGCCCAGGCCCCGCGGGTGCCAGACCCGCATGCACGGGCACCCCGCGCGGCGCCCAGGCCCGCGCGGGTGCCAGACCCGCACGCCCGGTGCCCTAGCCCTGCGCATAAGGGCGCTCGCGACGCGGTGGTGCGGCCGGCCGGTGTGTGCCGCCTTCCCCCCTTCCTGTGCGACGCTCCGAAGAAACCCTAGCAAAAACAAACATAAAGACAAACTCACCGAACCAATGCGCCTCCGACTCGCCGATGGAGAGGGAGGGAGAGACGAGGATTATCCCGATCTTGCGTGCCCGTTTCCGGAGGTGTGCGGTGTTCTTCCCGTTCCTCGATTGCTCCGCCGCGGTGCCTCGCGCCGACCGGTGGGAAGAGGAGGGTTTGGTGAGAGGAACGGTAGGAAATCTCCAAACTAACCCCAACACATACGTATTAATATTAGCCGCCTCCGTACACGGGAACTTAACCCTAAGTCCCAAAATACAAATCAATCTCGGCGAAATGAGTTTGGGTGCGAACCAGGGTCCGGTCCGCCTCGAAGAACGTGTAAGTCGCCTGAACTGCTGCCAACTTCCGGAATTTATTCTGGGAGATTCCGGGGTCAGAATCCAGATCCGATCGCGCCGCCGAAATCCATTTCGCGAGCTTTATTGTCTAAAAATACCCGCGAGCCCCGACAGTCTGCCCAGAGATAAAGAAAAATAATTCACCCCCGGACCCCTTAGTCGAAAAGTGGATTTTCAAGAATTTTAAAAGAAGGTCTAGAAAGGCAAATAAAGCCGCGGTTATTACAAAGCACGTGTCTCTATCCGATGTGATCGATGCCGGCACTCCATGCAGTCTCACAATCTCGCTGATGTAGACTTGAGCCAACCGCTCTCGGGTCCAGGTTGTGTGAATGGGCAGGAAGTGTGCTGACTTGGTTAGCCGGTCCACTACGACCCAAATCGTGTCGTGCCCTGCTGTGAACGTGGAAACCATGTGACGAAATCCATGGTGATCTGATCCCACTTCCACTTTGGCACCGGTAGGGGCTGTAACTTTCCCGCCGTCGCTGATGTTCCGCCTTTATCTGTTGACATACCAGGCAGCGAGCTACATGTCTTGTCACATCCCCCTTCAACTTGAGCCACCAGAAGGTCTGCTTGAGGTCCCTGTACATCTTCGTGCCCCCCGGATGCGCCGCATAAGGGGCGCGGTGTGCTTCAGCCAGGATTTCCTCCTTTAATTCTGACGAATCCGGTATGCAAAACCGCCCGCGGAACCGTATGGTGCCGTCGCCTTCCACTGAAAAGTCGTTCACTTGCTCCGGGGAGATCCTGTCTCGAACGAGCTGTAAGTGAGGGTCGGTCTGTTGTCCTTCCCGGATCTTCTCGAGCAGCGTCGGCTTGACCACCAAGGCTAGAAGTTGCGCCACTGTGCCTGCTGGCACCACCTCCAACCTCAGTCGTGAGAAATCTGCGATCAAGCTGGTTTGCTCAGTTATCGCGCACAACGATCCCCCTTCCAGCTGCCCTTTCCTGCTCAACGCGTCCGCCACCACATTTGCCTTCCCGGGGTGGTATTGGATTGTTAGGTCGTAATCCTTCAATAACTCAAGCCACCACCTCTGTCGCAAATTTAGTTCCTTTTGCGTGAACAGGTACTTGAGACTCTGATGGTCTGAAAAGACGTCACAGTGGACACCAAAGAGGTAGTGTCTCCATAACTTTAGAACAAAAACCACTGCAGCCAGCTCCAAATCGTGTATCGGGTAGTTCTTTTCGAAATCCTTCAGTTGCCTGGAACCATAGGCTATTACCTTCCCCTGTTGCATCAGTACACCCCCAAGGCCGATCCTTGATGCGTCGCAGTACACTTCATAATCCTCTCTGGGGGTCGGCAGTACAAGTATCGGCGCCCTGGTTAGTCTTTTCTTTAGTTCTTCGAAGCTCTCCTGACATTGGGTCGACCACACAAACTTTTCTCCTTTCCTGGTCAACCGGTTCAGAGGGGCGGCTATCTTCGAGAAGCCCTCGACAAAGCGTCGGTAGTACCCGGCCAGGCCCAAGAAACTGCGGATCTCCGTCACTGTAGTTGGCGGCTGCCAGGCTGTTACCGATTCCACCTTCTTGGGGTCCACGGTGATTCCCTTCGCCGAGATCACGTGCCCTAGGAACCCTACCTCGCGTAGCCAGAATTCGCACTTCTTGAGTTTAGCGAACAGTTGGTGATCCCTGAGGGTCTGGAGGATCGTTCGCAAATGGTACTCGTGTTCCTCGTCGGTGGGTGAATAGATCAGGATGTCGTCGATGAAGACCACTACGAACCGGTCTAGGAAGGGCCTGAAGATCCGGTTCATCATATCCATGAAGACTGTGGGGGCGTTCGTAAGCCCGAAAGGCATAACCGTAAATTCGTAGTGGCCATACCGGGTCCGGAAGGCGGTTCTTGGAATATCCTCATTCCGAACCCGAAGCTGGTGGTAGCCCGATTGCAGATCAATCTTTGAGAGGACCGTCGCTCCTCGTAGCTGGTCGAAGAGGTCGTCGATTCTGGGTAGGGGGTACTTGTTCTTCACTGTAACTTTGTTTATCCCTCTGTAGTCGATGCAGAGTCGCAGGCTTCCATCTTTCTTCCGCACAAAGAGTACCGGTGCGCCCCAGGGCGACACACTCGGTCTGATAAACCCTTTGTCCAAGAGGTCCTCCAGCTGTGCCTTAAGCTCCTTCAACTCCGCGAAAGCCATTCGGTATGGCGCCTTCGTAATCGGCTGAGTGCCCGGTAGAAGTTCGATAGGGAATACCACCTCCCGCTCGGGGGGCATCCCGGGCAGTTCCGTTGGGAACACATCGGAAAAATCCCTCACTACTGGGATGTCTGACGGTGTCCCCGTGGGTCGGGTGACCAAGTCCACAGACGCTACAAAGGCCACACACCCACCCTCTACTAGTCTCCTGGCCCGTGCCGCTGAGATGACCGCTGGGAAGGAGGTGCTCTTGCACGTCAGGTACACGTTTTCAAGGAAACTTGGTTCTTGTAGTTGCACCAGCCGCTTCTCGCAGTCGATAAGCACTTGGTACCTTGAGAGCCAATCCATGTCCAAAACCACGTCATACTCCTTCAGGGGATTACCACCAAATCCCAAGGGCAAGACAGTCGCCCTAAATTAATCGGGCAGGCAGCCACCAAGCTGATCGCTTCCAGTGTCCCACCCGCTGTCTGGACCGTCAATCGACTTTGGAGAGGTGTCTCCCCAAGACCATACCCAAACACGAAGTCACGAGAAATAAAAGAGTGCGTTGCTCCAGTGTCAAAAAGGGTTCTAGCACGGGAATTTGAAATAGAAGTAATACCTGCCAGTACGTCCTCCGGCGGGTCCGTGTCTTGGCGGGTCATTGAATAAATTCGCCCGCCCGGTTGAGGCTGCCTTTCCTCCTCGCGCCGCGAGGCCGGGGGCCTAGAGGTCGACCCCAAAGGAGCCTTCCCCGGCCCGGAAAACTGTGGCGAAGGCGTGGATGCGGCAGAGGAGGCTGGTCCCATGGCAAGGGGGCAGTTGCGGCGAAAGTGCCCCTGCTTGCCGCAGCGAAAGCAATGATCGACTCTCTGGGGGCAATCTAACACCCGGTGCGCTCCCCCGCAGATCACACAAGGCCTGTCTCCTGGTCTCGGTCCTCCTGCAGGTGCGCTCCGTGATCCTGACTGTGGTCTCCACCGCTTGGGGGGTCGGCTCCCAGTAGAAGAACCCCCCCGTAGTTCTGTTGTTGCCGCTGTTGGGTTATATGTAATACGGATCTAAATAGGGGAAAAACACCTAGAGGGGGGTGAATAGGTGTAAACGTATAAACACTCAAAAATCGTTGCGATAAAAACCCAATGCGGAAATAAAAAATAATACGCAAGATTTTTACGTGGAAAACTCCATCACCGGAGTAAAAAACCACGGGACCGATAACACGGCAGAAATCCACTAGAATTAAAACACGTACAAGGTGATTTACCGTACACACTTACGACTCAACCTTTTCCATACGCTCCTAGAGGATCTTCTCCGCTCGCTCCACGACGCTTCTCGAATCCACGATCTGCGCCCAACGCCGAATCCACGGCGTCCAACGTCGAATCCACGACGTCCGACCGAATCCACGGTCTTCACCCAATAGCACCCTTCGAATCCACGAACGTGCCTCGCTCCGAATCCACGAGAGCGGTTGAACCTTGAATCCACAAGGACACGCGAATCCACGCGCCGATTTTTGGGGTAAATCGTTGTTTTGGGTGGTGATGATCCGCCGAATACTTAGATCAAAGATAGATCGGAAATACCATCTAAGTATTCATTAGTTTGATTCAACTCAAGATGTGAGTATGAAAACCTAGAATCAAACTAATCAATATAGATGAAGAAACATAGAGTATTCTCTAATGATTTCCTTTCTTCTCTATATGTGGATCTATAGCCGTAAAAGATGATATATGAAAATGACGGCTATGTGGATTATGTGGATTAACCCTAGAAAAAGATCATAGGGTCTATTTATAGGTTAGAAACCCTAGGAAGGAGATAAGAATCAAAAACCTACCATTTCTGGAAATTTTACGGACGGCGATCCGGATCGGACTAGCTGTGATCCGGATCGTCGTAACGAGTCAGCCAGTTCCAGAAAAACGAAGGTTCGGGATCCGGATCGAAGTGCACGATCCGGATCGTTCATACAGTTCACCAAACATCAACGTTCGGGATCCGGATTGCGAAGCCTGATCCGGATCGTTCAAGGAAGATGGTAAACTCAGTGTTCGGGATCCGGATCAAGAGGCTACGATCCGGATTGAACTGGTGTATGAACGAACCACCTTCGGGATCCGGATCGAACAACCTGATCCGGATCCTGAACATGTCCCAAGTCCAGTTTTTGATTTTTATGCAATGAAAGATTCTTCCAAGTGTTTCTACACTACAAGAAGTATTCGGATCACACAAAATCTTTAGTTAAACATACCTGATCCTTTTGAATTCTTCTTTCTTGAGATTGAGTTAAATGATCCAACTTTCTTCACCTTCAATCTTCAAGACTTGAGACTTTCACGAAACTACGCCAACTCAAATTCCGTAACAATCTCCCCCTTTGGCGGTTTCGTGACAAAACACAGATCCACTCAAGAAAATTCAAAAAGATATTTTTGTTGCTATCACCATACAACAAAAATTTACAATGGAGATCCAAAAATTTAAAACATGAGATAAACTCCTAAAACAGACTCTAGACTTAGACATCTGTACTCTCTGCACAAAGAAATCATTCTTGACAAAAAGAGATCGTTAGATACCTCAAGAATATTTAGCATACAAAACCTATACAGAGATAGAGTTTATCTAATCACCATGACATTTGAGAATTCAGATATGTAAGAGAATCATAGTCAAAACACCAACATATCTTCTATGCAATTAAAAACCAAATGTCAAAATGTTAGTCCAACATCAACTTGTTAGTAATAATACATGTCCAAATAGTTAGTCGAATAGTTAGTAGAGACATGCAACCAATCACAAGATAAAAACCAAAGTTGAAGTTGAAATGATACTTACCTTGATGTAGTCATCATTGTACCTTGATGCATACAAGATTACAATCATTGTTCATAGTCATTGTTCACAGTCATTGTTCAAGTTCAAGTTCTCTCTAACTCTCTCCCCCTTTTTGTCACAAAACAAAGCCAAAATTACAAAATTTAAGGAGAGTTAAATAGTTCACAATCAAGAAAATCCTGAGAACTAAAACTAAAACATAAAACTTAAAAACCTGCAATAGAAACGATACGGGTTAGAGCATAAAAGATCAAGCCATATCAGAGCTGTCCGAGCTAGTATCGTCTATCTTGTTCAAGATTCCTTTCAGCATTCGCGATAATTTGGAACATTTCTTTTTCATCTGTTTTTGGTCAGCGGCCATTTGTCGGAGACCTAATCCCAATTTCTCTTGCTCAGCAGAAAGTCTTCTTTGGTCCTGATGAATGGCGGCCAATACAGTAGCTTCTAGAGCGTTTCTCTTGGAAGTCGCTGGACGAGTTGTAGGGACAGATGATGCATGCTGGTCTTCAGCCCATGGGGATTCGCTAGGTACCGAGTATGCTCTAGAGAGGGATTCAGTGATTTGAATTCCACTTCCCTCTTCATTTTCCTTCATCCTAGCCGAGCTGATAGAGTCGAGTGGAGGTGCTTGGCTAGCAGCTGGTTGCTCAATGGTGATTCCCTGAGCACTGCGTCTTTTTCTTTCACCGGTTTTTCTGTTTGTTCCAGTTTGGCTTGGTTCCATAGGGGCTTTTCCTTTTTCAGCTGCAGTAGGCGTTGAAGCTTCAGCAGTTGCTTTCCCTTTGGAGACAATGGGAACAGTTCCCTCGATTTCGATGTTATCCCAGTCAATTGATTCCGTTTCAGATTCAGTATCGGAATCATCTTTAGTCTGCTTAGCTTTCTTAGCCTTCTTAGCCCTCTTGGGCTTGACAGTGTCTCTCGTATGTACCATAGCAGCAAGTAGGAAAACGATCCAAGTGATCACCATTGCTAATGGTTTCTTGAGAAAAGAAATCCTGTGTGCAACAACTCAAGAACACATGAAAAATTGTTAATTTTCAAAAATTTGAAAATTGTACCCAAAGAATCATTATCATGTAGAAAAGCTAAGAATCAAATTAGTTTTGCAAAAGGACTTTAAAAATAGATCAATTGCATAATTTTCGAAAATCCTTATTATATGCCCTAAAACCGAAATTTTTAGAAATCGAAGCCTAAAAATTCGTTAATCAGAAGAAAACTGTGACGCCCCCAATAGTCCCACATCGGATGTGGATGGATTTGTGATTGGGTTTATATGAGACTTGGACACTAGTAATAATAACTGGGCTTAAGCATTTTGGGCTGTGGTATAGGCCCAACGAGTTATTATTGCTAGTGGGCCGGGTCGTTACATTTGGTATCAGAGCCAATAACCAGCCGGAAGTGTGCGGCGAGTCTCGGCTGAGTCTGGGTCTAGATGACAGGACTAGCGAGACGAGTCTCACATCGCCTGGTGATCTTGGGCTTGTGTGTGTGTGTTTGGGCTGACGAGGACGTCAGGCCTAAACGGGGGAGTCTGTGACGCCCCCAATAGTCCCACATCGGATGTGGATGGATTTGTGATTGGGTTTATATGAGACTTGGACACTAGTAATAATAACTGGGCTTAAGCATTTTGGGCTGTGGTATAGGCCCAACGAGTTATTATTGCTAGTGGCCGGGTCGTTACAAAAACCTAGCATATAATCAAAACTAATCTACCCAGAGTTCTTATTTCAAAAGAAATTTGATCAAAAACCATCCACAAACAAAGTTGATCCAAGAAATTCATCACGTTTGAGGAGGAAAAGAGAAAAACGGTGAAAAACCGAGATTTTGATCAATAAAACTTACTTGGAATTGAAGAACTTGAGTTTGAAAGCTTCCAAGAAGGATGAAATCTAGAGAGAGAGGCTCTGGAAACTTTGGAACAAAAGATTGGAGTAAAGAAATCAAAAACCCTTTTGTTCTTTATAAAACCCTAGCCGCGATCCGGATCATCCCGTGCTTGCGATCCGGATCGGCTACCCGCAGTGAGAAACTGCGTTCGGGATCCGGATCGGCAGATACAATCCGGATCGTCAGCCCGCAGAAGAATTCCTGCGTTCGGGATCCGGATCATCTTGCCCGATCCGGATCGGCTCCAACTTTTTCTTTAGAAAATTTCAGAGAAATTCAAGAAAAACCAGAAAAAGATTGTAAGCACAAATGTGTATCAACTTTAAACAAAAATCATCGTTTCATACAACAAGAATTAGATTATGCCAAATCTATCAATAATATCCAAAAATGAAACGAAAATTTACAAAAATTAAATCCCTTAAAGTTGAACACCTTCAATTACATCTAACTTGATCTTATGAGTAATGCCTTTATCAAATCATCAATTCAGTAAAGAAAATGAAATACAAAGATCAATAGATGTTTGAAATCCCAAATATAGAAGATAATGTATCTAGACAATCTGTTGAAGAGAGTGGCTCTTTGAGCATCTTTCATTAAAAACCCACCTTATACCAACCTTGAAATTTGACGGAGTCAAGTATTTCAACATGCATTTTACTTAATCCAAAATTTGAACAACCATGCTTGGTATACATGTGGTAGCTGCACACAATACTCGGACGACCGAGGTGGTAGCTCTTTCCTCCATGTGGTGGTAGTTTTCACACTCCCTCATTTGGGAGTAACTCTTTCCACATCTTTTGAGCATTTTAACTTTTTCTTAAGACTCCCCCTCAATTGGCTATCAATTATTGTAAGATATAAAAGTATCAACCAATATTGATCTCGATTTCATACTCGACTAAACAGTCAAATAAGATAATGACTATACCAAGAGATCATTGAGAGAGAAATTGACTTTGATCACTCAGAAGATGATTTAATTAACATAAATGATCATTGCAACAGTGAAATATTATGATGGCAAAAGCATAATAAATTTCTAAATGTGTGAAAAGATACAATTAAAGTCAATTATGATCTATGCTCAATTAATGTCCTATGTACAAACATAGATAATGAACAACAACAAAAACAAATACAAAACCTATCCTAAGGCAAAGGTTTCAAAAGAAGTTTATTTCAAGGAAAGCATACCAATTGCTTTTCGTAAATGAATAAAAACGTTTTTGATCCAAAGGTTTTGTTAAAAAAGTCAGCCAATTGATCCTCAGTTGAAATATAAGAAAGTTGAAGAGTATTTGATTCAACTAGCTCTCTAAGAAAATGATATCTAAGTTCAATATGTTTTGTTCTAGAGTGCAACACAGGGTTTTTAGAAATGTTAATAGCACTTGTGTTGTCACATAGAATTGTTACCGAAGATGCTGAAATGCGGAAGTCGCTCAATACGCTTTTCATCCAAATGAGTTGAGTTGAGCAGCTTCCCGCTGAAATGTATTCCGCTTCGGCAGTCGAGAGTGCTATGCAATTCTGCTTTTTACTGTGCCATGCAACAAGGCAATGGCCAAGATAGAAGCATGCACCACTCGTGCTTTTCCGATCATCCACTGATCCTGCCCAATCGGCATCCTGAGTATCTCACAATATCCAGACTTGTTCCCATAGGATACCAAATTCCGAATTAATTGATCCTTTGATATAACGGATGATCCTTTTCACCGCTTCAGGTGAACCTCCTTTGGTGCTGATTGATATCTCGCGCAAATCCCAACACTAAAGGATATATCCGGGCGACTAGCCGTGAGGTAAAGTAGACTTCCAATCATACTTCTATACAGTTTCTCGGCTACATTCTCACTATGTGATTCACTTCCAAGTCCCTTGTGGCTATTTCCCATTGGAGTCGGAAAATCTTTACAATTTTCTAGATCAAACTTTTTGGACCAACTCCATTGCATACTTGGATTGACCTCAAGTGAATACCTTCATCATTTTGTTTAATTTGCAATCCAAGAAAATAAGTCAATTCGCCCATCATGGACATCTCAAATTCGCTTTCCATGGTCTCCGCGAATTTAGAAGCATCATTATCTCTTGTTGCGCCAAATACAATGTCATCGACATAGATTTGTGCTACATAAAATTGTTTGATAATGCTTCAACAAGAGAGTCCTATCAGCTCCCCCTCGAGTATAGCCCTTCTCCAAAAGGTGCTTTGTTAACCTTTCGTACCATGCTCGCGGTGCTTGTTTCAGACCGTAAAGAGCCTTTTTCAAACGAAAAACATGGTTAGGTGTTTATGATCTACAAAACCTTTCGGTTGAGCCACATAAACTTCCTCATTTAAAAACCCATTTAGAAATACGCTCTTAACGTCCATTTGAAATAATTTGATTTTAAAATGACAAGCAATAGCAAATAGTATACGAATGGACTCGAGTCTAGCTACAGGGGCGAATGTTTCGTCAAAGTCTATACCTTCTACTTGAGAGTAGCCTTGAGCAACTAATCGTGCCTTGTTCCTGATGATAGTACCATCCTCATTTTTCTTGTTCTTGAAGATCCATTTGGTACCTATCACATTGTGTTGCTTTGGAGGCTTCGTTAATTCCCAGACTTTGTTTCGCTCAAATTGATGGAGCTCTTCCTGCATTGCTTTAATCCAGTAGTCATCCTGAAGAGCTTCATCTATGTTCTTTGGTTCGATTAAAGATACATAGCAAGCGAATCCACAACCAACTGCCTCCGAGTTCTGACTCCTTCTTGTGGATCTCCAATGATGTTTGATTCCGGATGATCCTTGGAGATTCGTAATGTTTGTTGAAACGGAGTACTCGGAGGTACATGAGATGATTCCTGCACATCAGATAACTAGAAGAACCATTAGATGCATCATTAATATTGGAAGTATTATCATGAGAAGATGCACTACCAGGAGAATCATCATCTAGAGAGATATCGAGGGTAGATTTTTCAGTTTCAAAGTGAAAAGCTTCATCTACTTTAACATTTATAGATTCTACGATCGTCTTAGATTCAATGTTAAATACTCGATATGCGCTGCTATTCGTAGAATAACCCAAAAAGATCCCTTCATCACTTCGAGAGTCGAACTTTCCAAGATTTTCACGGTCACGTAAATGTAACATCGACTCCCGAAGATACGAAAGTATTTGATATCCGGTTTTCTACTAAACCACAGCTCATATGGTGTATTTAAAGTTCCTGGGCGCAAGTAAACTCTATTAATGACATAGACAGCGGTGTTCACGGCTTCAGCCCAAAAATGTAGCGGTAATTCCGGCTATGAAGCATCACACGCGTCCCTCTCCTGAACAACCCTGTTCTTGCGCTCAACCAACACCATTCTGCTGAGGTGTATAGGGTGCCGAGAATTCATGTTTAATGCCATTTGAAATACAACAATCAATGAATTTTGAATTTATGAATTCTCCACCTCTATCACTTCTACACGAATGATCTTTTCATTCTTTTTCAATCATAATACGATGACAAATCTCATGAAAAGAGTCAAACGTATCAGCTTTTCTCTTTTAAAAATGCTACCCAAGAAAACCTAGAGAAGTCATCAACCAATAAAAGAATGTACCATTTACCTCCCAAAGATGGTTGACGGGTCGGCCCCATTAGATCCATATGCAAAAGTTCCAAGGGCCGTTTTGTACCAACGTGGTTCAAGTTTTTTTTGTGCAGTCCTAGACTGTTTTCCCTTTTGGCAACCACCACACACAACGTTTTGTTTAAATAAAAGTTTTGGAACCCCCTTGACCACGTCCTTGTTTGAAATTCTAGTAAGTTCCTTAAAATTTAAGTGACCTAGCCTTTCATGCCAAAGAGTTTCATTATTCAAACGGCTAAGTTACAATTTTCAGAAAATTTATTAGGAACAACATAACAATTGTTTTCAGATCTAACCCCTTTTAAAAAGAAAACATGGTCCTTATTAGTTACAACGCATTCAACAGATGAAAAGTTAACTGAAAAACCATTGTCGCAAAGTTGACTTATGCTTATGAGGTTAGTCTTAAGGCCAACAACAAATAAGACGTTTTTCAAAATCGGGCCATCTGGAATAGCTACCGTCCCTTTTCCAACAATTTTGGAAGATCGACCGTCTCCGAAAACAACATGTCCTCCGGAGATTTTCTCAAGATTTTGAAAACTATTTTTGTCACCGGTCATGTGACGGGAACACCCGCTATCCAGATACCAAGACGAACTATCATATGCATGCAAGGAAACATTGGAAACAAGACAAGGGAAAATTTCACCTTTGCGCACCCAAACCCTTTTGGAGTGCGTCGGTAATGGTCGTGAAGTTAAATGCCTAGGTGAAGGCGTCTTGTTATAGCGATTGTTGTTCCTTGATGAAATCGTCTTGCGCGATGAACTACCAAGTTTCTTTTCATTTGAAAAGTTTTGCTTTGATTTTCGGGGAGGAGCCTTTTTGGTAGTTGTTGCAAGAGGTCCTTGAGATGAGCGTTCGACTCCCGTCTTGCAATATCTTCTTATGTGCCCTGAAACACCACAACGAAAACATACCTTAGATCTTGACGATCCCAAAGAGGATGAAGTAGGTTTGTTGTCGTTGTTTGTCTTGAATTCCGGTGTCGGAGGAGGAGATACCGACTGAGGCACAAAAACTGTCCCACTCGAACTTGGATTGTTTCCAGTTTGAGTGTATCCGAGGCCGAACCGATTTGATTGACCAAGACCAAGAAGTCTATCCAACTTACTCCTTCCTGAAGAGAATTGCTGTAAGTCATTCTTGAGTTGGAAAATGGTCTTTGTCATTTCCAGGTTATCCTGTCGAGCCTCGTTGTAGAGCTTTGAGAAGTGATTCGCGTTATCCACCAGATTTGTATGTTCCTTCTCAAGTTGCTCATTGGACTCTTGAAGGGAAACATTTGCTTTTATCAGGTTTTCCCTTTCCACTTCAAGAGCGTTTGAGAGAGAAGTCGCTCTTTTTGCTTCTTCTTCGAGATCATGCACTCTCCCTCTCAAACTCTTGTTTTGCTTAGCCACTTTCTTTGAATCCCTCAAAAGTCTGTGGTAGGCTAGAGCAAAATCTTCACCTTCCGAATCATCCGATTCGTTGTCCGTTGCGTTCTTTTCAACAGTGGAGTTGGACAACGACTCAGATGTACTTGCCATAAAGCACATGAAGGGTGAAGATACGGACGCGTGGAATGCCGTGGAGCTCTTTTCTTCATCACTTGAAGACGACTCATTTGACGTTGAGTTGTCATCCCAAGTGACGACTTGCATCGCCTTCTTCTTTGCCGGATACTTGTTGGGACACTCCATTGCAATGTGGCCGTAGCCTCGGCATTTGAAGCATTGTAGTTGTCCCTCTGAACTTTTCTTATCCTTTGAGAAGTTCTCTTGCTTTCTTGACTTGTAACTTGAAGTACCCTTGCCTTTGTTCGACTTTCCGAAGGATGGAGATTTGCTTGAGTTACCCCTTCGAAAGTTGCGGCGAAACTTCCTTGTCAAGAGAGCGAGCTGCTTCTCAAATTCCTCCATAGAAAGGTTCTCGTCATCGTCGGAGGAGGATGTATCCGCGTCTTCTTCCTTAGTTGTTTTCAACGCATAACCTGAAGACTTAGAAGTGGATGCCTTTCCAGAAGAATTGTTAGTAGTAAAAGTCATTTCATAAGTTTGTAATGAACCAACTAATTCTTCTACACGTATTTCGTCCGGGTGTTTAATAGTTTCAATGGCAGTAACCTTTGGGCGAAATCGTTCAGGAAGAGTTCTTAAGATCTTTCTTACAATCTTAAATTCTGGAATCTTCTCTCCCAGGTTAGCACATGAATTTACGATGTCTTGCAATCGTGTATAGTAGTCCGTGAATGATTCATTTTCTGCCATTAAGATAGAGTCAAACTTGCTCGTAAGCATTTGCAGTTTCTGAATCTTCACGAGGTTAGTTCCCTCATGTGTAACCTGAAGAACATCCCAGATTTCTTTCGCAGTCTCACATGCCGAGACGCGAGAGAATTCAGTTTGAGATAAGGCATTAAAAATAGCATTAATTCCCTTGCCATTGTAAGAAGATGAATCTAACTCTTCCTTGGTCCATTTCGACCTAGGTTTTAAGGTGCGAACATCACCAATAAATTCAATTGGATTAGACCAACCTATTTCAATTGATTGCCACACCCGTTCGTCGATGGAAATTAAAAAGGCTTTCATCCGTACTTTCCAGTACGCATAGTTTGTTCCATCGAAGAACGGGGGTCGGTTGATGTTTCCACCTTCAACCATTGTTTACAACCCTATTCCCTCTCTGATACCACTTGTTGGGTTATATGTAATACGGATCTAAATAGGGGAAAAACACCTAGAGGGGGGTGAATAGGTGTAAACGTATAAACACTCAAAAATCGTTGCGATAAAAACCCAATGCGGAAATAAAAAATAGTACGCAAGATTTTTACGTGGAAAACTCCATCACCGGAGTAAAAAACCACGGGACCGATAACACGGCAGAAATCCACTAGAATTAAAACACGTACAAGGTGATTTACCGTACACACTTACGACTCAACCTTTTCCATACGCTCCTAGAGGATCTTCTCCGCTCGCTCCACGACGCTTCTCGAATCCACGATCTGCGCCCAACGCCGAATCCACGGCGTCCAACGTCGAATCCACGACGTCCGACCGAATCCACGGTCTTCACCCAATAGCACCCTTCGAATCCACGAACGTGCCTCGCTCCGAATCCACGAGAGCGGTTGAACCTTGAATCCACAAGGACACGCGAATCCACGCGCCGATTTTTGGGGTAAATCGTTGTTTTAGGGTGGTGATGATCCGCCGAATACTTAGATCAAAGATAGATCGGAAATACCATCTAAGTATTCATTAGTTTGATTCAACTCAAGATGTGAGTATGAAAACCTAGAATCAAACTAATCAATATAGATGAAGAAACATAGAGTATTCTCTAATGATTTCCTTTCTTCTCTATATGTGGATCTATAGCCGTAAAAGATGATATATGAAAATGACGGCTATGTGGATTATGTGGATTAACCCTAGAAAAAGAATCATAGGGTCTATTTATAGGTTAGAAACCCTAGGAAGGAGATAAGAATCAAAAACCTACCATTTCTGGAAATTTTACGGACGGCGATCCGGATCGGACTAGCTGTGATCCGGATCGTCGTAACGAGTCAGCCAGTTCCAGAAAAACGAAGGTTCGGGATCCGGATCGAAGTGCACGATCCGGATCGTTCATATAATTTACCAAACATCAACGTTCGGGATCCGGATCGCGAAGCCTGATCCGGATCGTTCAAGGAAGATGGTAAACTCAGTGTTCGGGATCCGGATCAAGAGGCTACGATCCGGATTGAACTGGTGTATGAACGAACCACCTTCGGGATCCGGATCGAACAACCTGATCCGGATCCTGAACTTGTCCCAAGTCCAGTTTTTGATTTTTATGCAATGAAAGATCCTTCCAAGTGTTTCTACACTACAAGAAGTATTCGGATCACACAAAATATTTAGTTAAACATACCTGATCCTTTTGAATTCTTCTTTCTTGAGATTGAGTTAACTGATCCAACTTTCTTTACCTTCAATCTTCAAGACTTGAGACTTTCACGAAACTACGCCAACTCAAATTCCGTAACAATCTCCCCCTTTGGCGGTTTCGTGACAAAACACAGATCCACTCAAGAAAATTCAAAAAGATATTTTTGTTGCTATCACCATACAACAAAAATTTACAATGGAGATCCAAAAATTTAAAACATGAGATAAACTCCTAAAACAGACTCTAGACTTAGACATCTGTACTCTCTGCACAAAGAAATCATTCTTGACAAAAAGAGATCGTTAGATACCTCAAGAATATTTAGCATACAAAACCTAATACAGAGATAGAGTTTATCTAATCACCATGACATTTGAGAATTCAGATATGTAAGAGAATCATAGTCAAAACACCAACATATCTTCTATGCAATTAAAAACCAAATGTCAAAATGTTAGTCCAACATCAACTTGTTAGTAATAATACATGTCCAAATAGTTAGTCGAATAGTTAGTAGAGACATGCAACCAATCACAAGATAAAAACCAAAGTTGAAGTTGAAATGATACTTACCTTGATGTAGTCATCATTGTACCTTGATGCATACAAGATTACAATCATTGTTCATAGTCATTGTTCACAGTCATTGTTCAAGTTCAAGTTCTCTCTAACTCTCTCCCCCTTTTTGTCACAAAACAAAGCCAAAATTACAAAATTTAAGGAGAGTTAAATAGTTCACAATCAAGAAAATCCTGAGAACTAAAACTAAAACATAAAACTTAAAAACCTGCAATAGAAACGATACGGGTTAGAGCATAAAAGATCAAGCCATATCAGAGCTGTCCGAGCTAGTATCGTCTATCTTGTTCAAGATTCCTTTCAGCATTCGCGATAATTTGGAACATTTCTTTTTCATCTGTTTTTGGTCAGCGGCCATTTGTCGGAGACCTAATCCCAATTTCTCTTGCTCAGCAGAAAGTCTTCTTTGGTCCTGATGAATGGCGGCCAATACAGTAGCTTCTAGAGCGTTTCTCTTGGAAGTCGCTGGACGAGTTGTAGGGACAGATGATGCATGCTGGTCTTCAGCCCATGGGGATTCGCTAGGTACCGAGTATGCTCTAGAGAGGGATTCAGTGATTTGAATTCCACTTCCCTCTTCATTTTCCTTCATCCTAGCCGAGCTGATAGAGTCGAGTGGAGGTGCTTGGCTAGCAGCTGGTTGCTCAATGGTGATTCCCTGAGCACTGCGTCTTTTTCTTTCACCGGTTTTTCTGTTTGTTCCAGTTTGGCTTGGTTCCATAGGGGCTTTTCCTTTTTCAGCTGCAGTAGGCGTTGAAGCTTCAGCAGTTGCTTTCCCTTTTGTAATAACTCAAAATATTTTATTTTAATAAATAGTCTAAAAGTGAATTTTGACCTGGTTTTTGAATTCAGAAGACCTATGTTGATTTATTTAGTCAATTGCCAGTGTGCGAGTTGCACGTTTTACGAGACAAAAAGGCTACTTTCCAATCCGGACATGATCTTGGAAATCCGAGTTGACCGTTGCGATCGTCTCGTCGAACTGAGCGAGATTCATATTCAGCACTTTTCGATCTGACGGTCGGATCTTCCAGAAACCGATGAAGAAGCAAGTGAATAAATGCAATCATGGTGACAGTGCCTGTGCACAGTGTCACTTAAGTGGCCACTGTAGATGAACAGTAAACCTCAATTTCGGGACTACGGCGGTTACAACGCTGACTAATTCACTGTTCGGGACCCAAACATAGTGATTCAGGTAGTCGTTTTGATCCGTTTCGACGTTCTGAACACAATGGCACTGACGGAATTTCCGTCTGGCGACCCTAAGGCATCGTGACGCGTGCCGAACTGTATAATTTACAGTATAGGATGGAATTTAAAAATTCTGGAGCGAAACTTGAACGAACCAAAATCGCTACCTGATAGGTTTCGTCGAGCCGGACGTCATGGCGCAGTCCATTTTCCGTTTCGACGACCGGATCACCTCGAAAAGCGTGAAACACGTCGAAAAAGGCGTATTCTGCATTCTAATCCCTATTAAACGTGCCTCGGAAAGCGTGCCACTGTATAGGGAGGGACTTAAGTGGGAAACTAAAGTGCTGTGAGGGACTGGGTTGTAGAATACTGGAGCTAGAGGGGCTAAAATGCAATTTTGGCAATTAACCCTATATAGCAACCCACGAGCTAGGGTTTTGTAAACCCCACGCCATAGCACCCTTGCCTTAGCCGCACCTGCAACAAACCTCCTCCCCTCTGCCTCACCTCCCGGAACCTCCCCGCACCGGCCGCCGCCCCCCCCCCCCAGCCGCCGGAGAAGAGGGGATCAAGTTACCTCCTCCTCTCGGGTTGGAGAAGGTGAGATCCACGCAGGAGCTCCAGAGGGTCCCAACCTTCTCTGGAGGGACCATCGACGTAGCAGAAGACGAGGGGAGGTGACCCCGCGCCGCGCCGCCGCCGAGCGCCGCCGCAGGAGCGACCTTCTCCTTCCATTGCTCCGGGAGGGTAAGTTCTTGCAACCTTCTTTGTCTCTCGGGGTTTTGGGCACGACCACTACACTCCCGACATCGAGGCCACCCTTCGGGTGAAGACCCCGCTGCAGCCGCCGTCCCGATCGCCGGCGGGAGCAACCCCGCCGGATTATTGTTCTCGTGACCGATCCCCAGCGCCACCGCCACCCGACCGGCAAACCGGAGATCATCACCGTTGAATCTTCTCCCCTGAACGACTGCAACATCCCCTCAAGAGCGGAGGGTGATCGGACGAAGATCGGGCCCGCGCGGAGAAGCCCTAGAACCCGGTTTCTTCAAGCTCGGCCGACCTCGGCCGTCCGGCGCCGCCGCGGCCTCCCGACGCCGGCCACCGCTGCACCAAGCTTCGTGGCGCGGAAACGAAGCCTCGGGTCCAAGTCGCACCGGCCCGGAGCTCGCCGGCCGGAAACCGCCATTAACGGCCACCAAAGCTTCAGCCGAGCTTCTCCACCGTGCCTTGCCGGCGCTCCCCGTTGCCGGGAAAGGGTTCAGGTAAGCATGTATGACCTGTAGGAGTCCTCCCAAGGTGTTGCATGCGGAGTTTAACGTCAGGGTTTCGACTGTAGGAATTGCACCCGCGTTTCATCTAACTCCGGTCTCCGGCGATCCCCGGCGGGCTGGGTTTCGACCACCACTACAGGTAAGACCTAGATGCCACCCACATGAACTCCATCATTTTGGTTTAGGCCTGGTACACTCCCCTTTTGCTCGGTTCAAACCTTGCATCCGAGTTTTGTCTTCGGGTTGGCCTCCGGCCGCCGCCGCCTCTGGCCGCCGGGGTTCGACCCCACATGGACAAAAATTCTTCTGGGACTTGTTGTGACATGGTGCTCCACTTTGTGGTAGGTCTGAACCAGGTTTGCTCCAAGGCACCCAAACCGAGCTCCTTGAGGATTAGGGTGTTGCTCCGGCCACTATTCCGGCCAAGCTCAGGCTAGCCTCAGGTGAGCCCCATGATCCTTATCAGTTATTTAACACCATGCTCCAGTTAATTGACAGATTGATCATATATAATTTAAGTTTGGGCTTAGTTGCTATTTGGACCTTAGAACATTATGGGCCAACTTTGTATCGGGCTTGGTCTCAGCCCAATACCTGTAAGCACGGCCTGGGTCTCGCCGTAATGAACACGCTGAAACTTACGGCGTCAATTTTGGACTCCCGGATTTTGAGAACGAGTCGAAACATCGGATTAATACATAACTTTAGGCAAATTAAAATACATTTTGGACTAAAATGCGATTCGGACTTGCTGGCTATCTTTAGACAGTGTTTTCTTACACCACTAGACACTTTGTTAGAGTCCCGTGGACTCTCGCTAATCGGAAATTGGATTTGTATTCAATAAAATCGACGACATTGCCCCTTATTAGCATCGCATTACTGTTGTGTCATCGGGTTGGGTTTGTGTGAGTCTATTACTGATTCTAGCCCTTGTTCAGGGCCCAGTTGTTCAGCGCCAGCCCCCCGGCAGTCTAGCGGGAGTTCGGGATCGGTCTACATTCAGGTGGGTTGTTTTTACTTTATTCCTAGCCTCTAAATTCCATCTTATTGGACGGGGTCTATTCTAAGTGTACTGGGGTTACATAATGACGGGTGATAGCTTATGCATGTTAGTGGGTTCGCTATAATGACTAGCGTCGATTGCCGACGGTGTTCTTCTTTTTCAACCCATATATGTCAGCGGGCCACCTCCGAGTGCGCGCGGTATTACCTTGTTTTCGATTATGCACTTTACCTCATTTACCTCATTACTCTTATTATTCTTATTGTGATACTGACATGATGGTGGTTACGGTTACTTGGCTCGAGGTTGCCACACGCGCACCCGCGGTTTGGCCACCGCAGAGGGTGCGCTTTTCCGGAAAAGAGGTCGTAGAACCCGTGTATACCCACGAGGTGACGTAGTGGGGGCCCCTTATTAGTTGTGGGGTTGAGGCACCTAGGTGCGAGCGGAGCGGCCCGCCGGTTTAGTTGTCCGGCGCGGTCGCGGTGTTGCAGGTACGGTATGGGGCCGTCGGTAGTGGACCGACGCGGCCGGGTATTACAGGATGCAGGTGTACAGGTTGCCTTTCCTCCTTGGGAGGATGGTTGCTCCAGTTGTCTTCACGGTTTGTTTTACTCTATTCTCCTGCTTTACTGTTTCTGCGTCACTGACATCCCACTTCGTGACAGGGTCCAGACGGGGAGGGAGGTAGGCGGCGGTGAGGACGGGACAGGAGCAGCTGGGTCGCTGGGGACCCTAGACTGTATTTATTCTTTTATTCTCGCTTTTCATTACTCTGTAGTCATGTGAGTGGTTCGCGATACCCTCGTGGGGTCGGCATGGATGTCGGTACGGGCTACATTTAGTGCCCCTAGTGGAATATCTTTCCCCTTTATTTCTATCGGCCATTTGAAAGTCAAGAAGGCAGAAGCCAAGGAAAAGATTGCGAAAACCGTTTTCAAAACTTGGTGTCGGGTGGGCACCGTTTTCAAACCTTGTGAATTTATGCTGATTTCGAAACTAGCTTTCAAAGCGTAAGCGCCGGGTAGGCGCTCTTTCAAAACTGTGGATTTATCCTTTCCAAATTGATCGGCCATACGTTCTTCTTTTATTAGTTCAGAATACTGGTTGCTTGTGAACAACTGTTGTGATTGATTGGTTGTGTATGTTGGAACATGTACTGAACGCTACGCCGTGCACGTACAGGGGAGACTCTGTCCGGTTGCAGAGTGACCCCGTACGTGTGGCGGGTCTGGGCACGCGCCGGGGAAGAGGGGTTCTCTTTTTTAAAAAAAAAAAAAAAATTTACGCGTCAAATATTCGGCTTTTATGAATCTTTTCCGCTAAAACAAACCCCCCTTATGCATGTTAGTGGGTTCGCTATAATGACTAGCGTCGATTGCCGACGGTGTTCTTCTTTTTCAACCCATATATGTCAGCGGGCCACCTCCGAGTGCGCGCGGTATTACCTTGTTTTCGATTATGCACTTTACCTCATTTACCTCATTACTCTTATTATTCTTATTGTGATACTGACATGATGGTGGTTACGGTTACTTGGCTCGAGGTTGCCACACGCGCACCCGCGGTTTGGCCACCGCAGAGGGTGCGCTTTTCCGGAAAAGAGGTCGTAGAACCCGTGTATACCCACGAGGTGACGTAGTGGGGGCCCCTTATTAGTTGTGGGGTTGAGGCGCCTAGGTGCGAGCGGAGCGGCCCGCCGGTTTAGTTGTCCGGCGCGGTCGCGGTGTTGCAGGTACGGTATGGGGCCGTCGGTAGTGGACCGACGCGGCCGGGTATTACAGGATGCAGGTGTACAGGTTGCCTTTCCTCCTTGGGAGGATGGTTGCTCCAGTTGTCTTCACGGTTTGTTTTACTCTATTCTCCTGCTTTACTGTTTCTGCGTCACTGACATCCCACTTCGTGACAGGGTCCAGACGGGGAGGGAGGTAGGCGGCGGTGAGGACGGGACAGGAGCAGCTGGGTCGCTGGGGACCCTAGACTGTATTTATTCTTTTATTCTCGCTTTTCATTACTCTGTAGTCATGTGAGTGGTTCGCGATACCCTCGTGGGGTCGGCATGGATGTCGGTACGGGCTACATTTAGTGCCCCTAGTGGAATATCTTTCCCCTTTATTTCTATCGGCCATTTGAAAGTCAAGAAGGCAGAAGCCAAGGAAAAGATTGCGAAAACCGTTTTCAAAACTTGGTGTCGGGTGGGCACCGTTTTCAAACCTTGTGAATTTATGCTGATTTCGAAACTAGCTTTCAAAGCGTAAGCGCCGGGTAGGCGCTCTTTCAAAACTGTGGATTTATCCTTTCCAAATTGATCGGCCATACTTTCTTCTTTTATTAGTTCAGAATACTGGTTGCTTGTGAACAACTGTTGTGATTGATTGGTTGTGTATGTTGGAACATGTACTGAACGCTACGCCGTGCACGTACAGGGGAGACTCTGTCCGGTTGCAGAGTGACCCCGTACGTGTGGCGGGTCTGGGCACGCGCCGGGGAAGAGGGGTTCTCTTTTAAAAAAAAAAAAAAAAATTTACGCGTCAAATATTCGGCTTTTATGAATCGTTTCCGCTAAAACAAACCCCCGGGGCGTGACAGATTAAATGGTATCAGAGACGT
The DNA here is from genome assembly GCA_029204045.2 of Tillandsia leiboldiana. Lineage (NCBI taxonomy): Eukaryota > Viridiplantae > Streptophyta > Magnoliopsida > Poales > Bromeliaceae > Tillandsia > Tillandsia leiboldiana. Next base: position 105,511 of record JAQNDB010000134.1, on the reverse strand, counting down.
CTTTCAATCACAACAGTTAGTGCCGACATCCGTGGACACCCCTCACTTGCCTACATATGAATGAAATGGGTAGGGCATAGGACTGTAGAACGTGAGTGACCGAAGGGGGGGGAATAATGTTGAGTCCTTTCTCTCAATTTATGGTCGTTGTTAGTAGGGTAGTCTGAAGTTGACTCTTGTGATGTGTGACAGACATGGCCCGTACTAGATCATCGGCCGGGGACGCAGAGTCAGTGTCCGACATCGACGGAGATACCACACTTAGCTACGAAGGAATGAATTGAATAAGGCATAGAAGCGTAGAACGCGAGTGATCGGGGGAGCGGGGGAAAAGTATATGTCCCGTTTTCTCGATAGTTGGTTAAGTGCTATACTAGCGGAGTCTAGAACTGACTTGTGGGGTGTGCGAGTACGGGCTAAGTTTTGTTTCTCGGTTTAGCTCGGTTGTCGCGTTTGTGTAGTCGTGTTGTTGGGCTAGTGTAGTGGTGTTGTTGTGGGGGTCTTAGGATTCCCCCTGGGGTCGAGAAAGGAGACCACTGGGACTAGCAAATCTTGTTCGTTTGGGCTTGATTCTTCCTTTTGTTGAGCGGACCTAGAGCTTAAATACTCCTAGTTGGGAAAGTGATCGTTGGCCTGGGGGTATGCAGCTCGGCTCAATATATGGTGCTTGGAAGGGCAATGGATTGGGACCGAGCGGTAGAGGTTAATCAGAGTGTCACACCCCCTTGGGTGCCAAGACGGAAGTAGGACCGTGCTTCTTGGGTTTTGTCGCCAGCTCCCCAGGACCAAGGCATAGTCTTGAGGTTTTTTGGGTTGCGAGTTTGTGATTGGGAAGCAGTACAGATCACGAGGGGCGCAAGGCCAATGGGAAGCGCAAGTCGGACATGTTTGGCCACTTTTCCCATGTATTGGATCCCTGGCGTATTTAAGTTTCGGGGATGAAACTTCTTTTAAGATGTGAGTGATGTAGCACTCGAGAAATTCTAGTGTGCTCGCGGGCGAGAAAGCTGATCTAACCTTAGCGATTTGCATACCGGTGCGTGAATTGCACAGTTTCCGATGCACAAATTTTCGCCCTTCCGATCCGATACCTGGGTTTTTGGTTAGGAACGACCCCTAGGATGACTTGTGTTCACAAGGGAGCGTAGGGTATTGGCATAGTGGTTTGGAGCTCTGGTGTGTGTCACACAGTTGAGTCTCGTTGTTCCGGTTATTAGTCGTACGCACTCCGGTTTTTGGGATCGTGGTTAGTGCAGGGTTAGCCGCGGTCATGGTTTCGGCTGTGGGCTGATGTTTTCAATGGAGCCAGAGTGCTCGGATCAGTTACGGTGGTTAAAGGTTAAATCACTGATCTCTTCGTAATCGTCCAGCTGATGGCATAGCAGTAGATGACTGCTATTAGTGCACTAGCCTCACAGTTTGCTTAGAGGTTGAACAAGTTGCTGACCCTTCAGTGTCCCCGTGTCTTAATTCGTTGGCCTATGGGCCCGATGGTAACCCTGTTTTGGGACGGATGCAAATCGACCCCACCTTTTGCACAGGTTTTGTGGATCGACGTGGACTCGCCTATGTGTTAGTCAGGGTAATGTTTGTGACCACGAGGCGGTAGTAATCCTCGATAAAGGTTATGTTTCGGGCACTGAGATTGTGTTGGGAAGTATGTGATATACCTTCTAGTGGGAGTTGCGTCCCCAACTTGTTGTTGGCGACAAACCTTTAGTATTCCGCTGTCCTTTTGGTAAGCACGTTGGCTACAGGCAACGGACGGTCGAAAGAACTGAGGAAATACCCTGCCCTATAATGAGGAGTACCAGATTGGGTCTAAATTAGTAGCCTTAGAGTTGCAGATACCTTGCGACTGACTTGTAGCCCTCGATTAAACTTTTTGAGCATTTTTTCATAGAGTGTGACTTCAGGCTGTAAGCTCCGGGAATGAAACTTTTAAGTTGTAAGCTTCGGGGACGAAACTTCTTTTAAGTTGTAAGTTTCGGGGACGAAACTTCTTTTAAGTTGTAAGTGGTGTAATAACTCAAAATATTTTATTTTAATAAATAGTCTAAAAGTGAATTTTGACCTGGTTTTTGAATTCAGAAGACCTATGTTGATTTATTTAGTCAATTGCCAGTGTGCGAGTTGCACGTTTTACGAGACAAAAAGGCTACTTTCCAATCCGGACATGATCTTGGAAATCCGAGTTGACCGTTGCGATCATCTCGTCGAACTGAGCGAGATTCATATTCAGCACTTTTCGATCTGACGGTCGGATCTTCCAGAAACCGATGAAGAAGCAAGTGAATAAATGCAATCATGGTGACAGTGCCTGTGCACAGTGTCACTTAAGTGGCCACTGTAGATGAACAGTAAACCTCAATTTCGGGACTACGGCGGTTACAACGCTGACTAATTCACTGTTCGGGACCCAAACATAGTGATTCAGGTAGTCGTTTTGATCCGTTTCGACGTTCTGAACACAATGGCACTGACGGAATTTCCGTCTGGCGACCCTAAGGCATCGTGACGCGTGCCGAACTGTATAATTTACAGTATAGGATGGAATTTAAAAATTCTGGAGCGAAACTTGAACGAACCAAAATCGCTACCTGATAGGTTTCGTCGAGCCGGACGTCATGGCGCAGTCCATTTTCCGTTTCGACGACCGGATCACCTCGAAAAGCGTGAAACACGTCGAAAAAGGCGTATTCTGCATTCTAATCCCTATTAAACGTGCCTCGGAAAGCGTGCCACTGTATAGGGAGGGACTTAAGTGGGAAACTAAAGTGCTGTGAGGGACTGGGTTGTAGAATACTGGAGCTAGAGGGGCTAAAATGCAATTTTGGCAATTAACCCTATATAGCAACCCACGAGCTAGGGTTTTGTAAACCCCACGCCATAGCACCCTTGCCTTAGCCGCACCTGCAACAAACCTCCTCCCCTCTGCCTCACCTCCCGGAACCTCCCCGCACCGGCCGCCGCCCCCCCCCCCAGCCGCCGGAGAAGAGGGGATCAAGTTACCTCCTCCTCTCGGGTTGGAGAAGGTGAGATCCACGCAGGAGCTCCAGAGGGTCCCAACCTTCTCTGGAGGGACCATCGACGTAGCAGAAGACGAGGGGAGGTGACCCCGCGCCGCGCCGCCGCCGAGCGCCGCCGCAGGAGCGACCTTCTCCTTCCATTGCTCCGGGAGGGTAAGTTCTTGCAACCTTCTTTGTCTCTCGGGGTTTTGGGCACGACCACTACACTCCCGACATCGAGGCCACCCTTCGGGTGAAGACCCCGCTGCAGCCGCCGTCCCGATCGCCGGCGGGAGCAACCCCGCCGGATTATTGTTCTCGTGACCGATCCCCAGCGCCACCGCCACCCGACCGGCAAACCGGAGATCATCACCATTGAATCTTCTCCCCTGAACGACTGCAACATCCCCTCAAGAGCGGAGGGTGATCGGACGAAGATCGGGCCCGCGCGGAGAAGCCCTAGAACCCGGTTTCTTCAAGCTCGGCCGACCTCGGCCGTCCGGCGCCGCCGCGGCCTCCCGACGCCGGCCACCGCTGCACCAAGCTTCGTGGCGCGGAAACGAAGCCTCGGGTCCAAGTCGCACCGGCCCGGAGCTCGCCGGCCGGAAACCGCCATTAACGGCCACCAAAGCTTCAGCCGAGCTTCTCCACCGTGCCTTGCCGGCGCTCCCCGTTGCCGGGAAAGGGTTCAGGTAAGCATGTATGACCTGTAGGAGTCCTCCCAAGGTGTTGCATGCGGAGTTTAACGTCAGGGTTTCGACTGTAGGAATTGCACCCGCGTTTCATCTAACTCCGGTCTCCGGCGATCCCCGGCGGGCTGGGTTTCGACCACCACTACAGGTAAGACCTAGATGCCACCCACATGAACTCCATCATTTTGGTTTAGGCCTGGTACACTCCCCTTTTGCTCGGTTCAAACCTTGCATCCGAGTTTTGTCTTTGGGTTGGCCTCCGGCCGCCGCCGCCTCTGGCCGCCGGGGTTCGACCCCACATGGACAAAAATTCTTCTGGGACTTGTTGTGACATGGTGCTCCACTTTGTGGTAGGTCTGAACCAGGTTTGCTCCAAGGCACCCAAACCGAGCTCCTTGAGGATTAGGGTGTTGCTCCGGCCACTATTCCGGCCAAGCTCAGGCTAGCCTCAGGTGAGCCCCATGATCCTTATCAGTTATTTAACACCATGCTCCAGTTAATTGACAGATTGATCATATATAATTTAAGTTTGGGCTTAGTTGCTATTTGGACCTTAGAACATTATGGGCCAACTTTGTATCGGGCTTGGTCTCAGCCCAATACCTGTAAGCACGGCCTGGGTCTCGCCGTAATGAACACGCTGAAACTTACGGCGTCAATTTTGGACTCCCGGATTTTGAGAACGAGTCGAAACATCGGATTAATACATAACTTTAGGCAAATTAAAATACATTTTGGACTAAAATGCGATTCGGACTTGCTGGCTATCTTTAGACAGTGTTTTCTTACACCACTAGACACTTTGTTAGAGTCCCGTGGACTCTCGCTAATCGGAAATTGGATTTGTATTCAATAAAATCGACGACATTGCCCCTTATTAGCATCGCATTACTGTTGTGTCATCGGGTTGGGTTTGTGTGAGTCTATTACTGATTCTAGCCCTTGTTCAGGGCCCAGTTGTTCAGCGCCAGCCCCCCGGCAGTCTAGCGGGAGTTCGGGATCGGTCTACATTCAGGTGGGTTGTTTTTACTTTATTCCTAGCCTCTAAATTCCATCTTATTGGACGGGGTCTATTCTAAGTGTACTGGGGTTACATAATGACGGGTGATAGCTTATGCATGTTAGTGGGTTCGCTATAATGACTAGCGTCGATTGCCGACGGTGTTCTTCTTTTTCAACCCATATATGTCAGCGGGCCACCTCCGAGTGCGCGCGGTATTACCTTGTTTTCGATTATGCACTTTACCTCATTTACCTCATTACTCTTATTATTCTTATTGTGATACTGACATGATGGTGGTTACGGTTACTTGGCTCGAGGTTGCCACACGCGCACCCGCGGTTTGGCCACCGCAGAGGGTGCGCTTTTCCGGAAAAGAGGTCGTAGAACCCGTGTATACCCACGAGGTGACGTAGTGGGGGCCCCTTATTAGTTGTGGGGTTGAGGCACCTAGGTGCGAGCGGAGCGGCCCGCCGGTTTAGTTGTCCGGCGCGGTCGCGGTGTTGCAGGTACGGTATGGGGCCGTCGGTAGTGGACCGACGCGGCCGGGTATTACAGGATGCAGGTGTACAGGTTGCCTTTCCTCCTTGGGAGGATGGTTGCTCCAGTTGTCTTCACGGTTTGTTTTACTCTATTCTCCTGCTTTACTGTTTCTGCGTCACTGACATCCCACTTCGTGACAGGGTCCAGACGGGGAGGGAGGTAGGCGGCGGTGAGGACGGGACAGGAGCAGCTGGGTCGCTGGGGACCCTAGACTGTATTTATTCTTTTATTCTCGCTTTTCATTACTCTGTAGTCATGTGAGTGGTTCGCGATACCCTCGTGGGGTCGGCATGGATGTCGGTACGGGCTACATTTAGTGCCCCTAGTGGAATATCTTTCCCCTTTATTTCTATCGGCCATTTGAAAGTCAAGAAGGCAGAAGCCAAGGAAAAGATTGCGAAAACCGTTTTCAAAACTTGGTGTCGGGTGGGCACCGTTTTCAAACCTTGTGAATTTATGCTGATTTCGAAACTAGCTTTCAAAGCGTAAGCGCCGGGTAGGCGCTCTTTCAAAACTGTGGATTTATCCTTTCCAAATTGATCGGCCATACGTTCTTCTTTTATTAGTTCAGAATACTGGTTGCTTGTGAACAACTGTTGTGATTGATTGGTTGTGTATGTTGGAACATGTACTGAACGCTACGCCGTGCACGTACAGGGGAGACTCTGTCCGGTTGCAGAGTGACCCCGTACGTGTGGCGGGTCTGGGCACGCGCCGGGGAAGAGGGGTTCTCTTTTAAAAAAAAAAAAAAAAAATTTACGCGTCAAATATTCGGCTTTTATGAATCGTTTCCGCTAAAACAAACCCCCGGGGCGTGACACCTTTGGAGACAATGGGAACAGTTCCCTCGATTTCGATGTTATCCCAGTCAATTGATTCCGTTTCAGATTCAGTATCGGAATCATCTTTAGTCTGCTTAGCTTTCTTAGCCTTCTTAGCCCTCTTGGGCTTGACAGTGTCTCTCGTATGTACCATAGCAGCAAGTAGGAAAACGATCCAAGTGATCACCATTGCTAATGGTTTCTTGAGAAAAGAAATCCTGTGTGCAACAACTCAAGAACACATGAAAAATTGTTAATTTTCAAAAATTTGAAAAATTGTACCCAAAGAATCATTATCATGTAGAAAAGCTAAGAATCAAATTAGTTTTGCAAAAGGACTTTTAAAAATAGATCAATTGCATAATTTTCGAAAATCCTTATTATATGCCCTAAAACCGAAATTTTTAGAAATCGAAGCCTAAAAATTCGTTAATCAGAAGAAAACCTAGCATATAATCAAAACTAATCTACCCAGAGTTCTTATTTCAAAAGAAATTTGATCAAAAACCATCCACAAACAAAGTTGATCCAAGAAATTCATCACGTTTGAGGAGGAAAAGAGAAAAACGGTGAAAAACCGAGATTTTGATCAATAAAACTTACTTGGAACCGAAGAACTTGAGTTTGAAAGCTTCCAAGATGGATGTAATCTAGAGAGAGAGGCTCTGGAAACTTTGGAACAAAAGATTGGAGTAAAGAGATCAAAAACCCTTTTGTTCTTTATAAAAACCCTAGCCGCGATCCGGATCATCCCGTGCTTGCGATCCGGATCGGCTACCCGCAGTGAGAAACTGCGTTCGGGATCCGGATCGTCAGACACAATCCGGATCGTCAGCCCGCAGAAGAATTCCTGCGTTCGGGATCCGGATCATCTTGCCCGATCCGGATCGGCTCCAACTTTTTCTTTAGAAAATTTCAGAGAAATTCAAGAAAAACCAGAAAAAGATTGTAAGCACAAATGTGTATCAACTTTAAACAAAAATCATCGTTTCATACAACAAGAAATAGATTATGCCAAATCTATCAATAATATCCAAAAATGAAACGAAAATTTACAAGAATTAAATCCCTTAAAGTTGAACACCTTCAATTACATCTAACTTGATCTTATGAGTAATGCCTTTATCAAATCATCAATTCAATAAAGAAAATGAAATACAAAGATCAATAGATGTTTGAAATCCCAAATATAGAAGATAATGTATCTAGACAATCTGTTGAAGAGAGTGGCTCTTTGAGCATCTTTCATTAAAAACCCACCTTATACCAACCTTGAAATTTGACGGAGTCAAGTATTTCAACATGCATTTTACTTAATCAAAAATTTGAACAACCATGCTTGGTATGCATGTGGTAGCTGCACACAATACTCGGACGACCGAGGTGGTAGCTCTTTCCTCCATGTGGTGGTAGTTTTCACACTCCTCATTGGGATGTAACTCTTTCCACATCTTTTGAGCATTTTAACTTTTTCTTAAGACTCCCCCTCAATTGGCTATCAATTATTTAAGATATAAAGTATTCAACCAAATATTGATCTCGATTTCATACTCGACTAAACAGTCAAATAAGATAATGACTATACCAAGAGATCATTGAGAGAGAAATTGACTTTGATCACTCAGAAGATGATTTAATTAACATAAATGATCATTGCAACAGTGAAATATCATGATGGCAAAAGCATAATAAATTTCTAAATGTGTGAAAAGATACAATTAAAGTCAATTATGATCTATGCTCAATTAATGTCCTATGTACAAACATAGATAATGAACAAAACAAAAACAAATACAAAACCTATCCTAAGCAAAGGTTTCAAAAAGAAGTTTATTTCAAGGAAAGCATACCAATTGCTTTTCGTAAATGAATAAAACGTTTTTGATCCAAAGGTTTTGTTAAAAAGTCAGCCAATTGATCCTCAGTTGAAATATAAGAAAGTTGAAGAGTATTTGATTCAACTAGCTCTCTAAGAAAATGATATCTAAGTTCAATATGTTTTGTTCTAGAGTGCAACACAGGGTTTTTAGAAATGTTAATAGCACTTGTGTTGTCACATAGAATTGTTACCGAAGATGCTGAAATGCGGAAGTCGCTCAATACGCTTTTCATCCAAATGAGTTGAGTTGAGCAGCTTCCCGCTGAAATGTATTCCGCTTCGGCAGTCGAGAGTGCTATCCAATTCTGCTTTTTACTGTGCCATGCAACAAGGCAATGGCCAAGATAGAAGCATGCACCACTCGTGCTTTTCCGATCATCCACTGATCCTGCCCAATCGGCATCTGAGTATCCAACAATATCCAGACTTGTTCCCATAGGATACCAAATTCCGAAATTAATTGATCCTTTGATATAACGGATGATCCTTTTCACCGCTTTCAGGTGAACCTCCTTTGGTGCTGATTGATATCTCGCGCAAATCCCAACACTAAAGGATATATCCGGGCGACTAGCCGTGAGGTAAAGTAGACTTCCAATCATACTTCTATACAGTTTCTCGTCTACATTCTCACTATGTGATTCACTTCCAAGTCCCTTGTGGCTAGTTCCCATTGGAGTCGGAAAATCTTTACAATTTTCTAGATCAAACTTTTTGACCAACTCCATTGCATACTTGGATTGACTCAAGTGAATACCTTCATCATTTTGTTTAATTTGCAATCCAAGAAAATAAGTCAATTCGCCCATCATGGACATCTCAAATTCGCTTTCCATGGTCTCCGCGAATTTAGAAGCATCATTATCTCTTGTTGCGCCAAATACAATGTCATCGACATAGATTTGTGCTACAATAAAATTGTTTTGATAATGCTTCACAAAGAGAGTCCTATCAGCTCCCCCTCGAGTATAGCCCTTCTCCAAAAGGTGCTTTGTTAACCTTTCGTACCATGCTCGCGGTGCTTGTTTCAGACCGTAAAGAGCCTTTTTCAAACGAAAAACATGGTTAGGTTGTTTATGATCTACAAAACCTTTCGGTTGAGCCACATAAACTTCCTCATTTAAAAACCCATTTAGAAATGCGCTCTTAACGTCCATTTGAAATAATTTGATTTTAAAATGACAAGCAATAGCAAATAGTATACGAATGGACTCGAGTCTAGCTACAGGGGCGAATGTTTCGTCAAAGTCTATACCTTCTACTTGAGAGTAGCCTTGAGCAACTAATCGTGCCTTGTTCCTGATGATAGTACCATCCTCATTTTTCTTGTTCTTGAAGATCCATTTGGTACCTATCACATTGTGTTGCTTTGGAGGCTTCGTTAATTCCCAGACTTTGTTTCGCTCAAATTGATGGAGCTCTTCCTGCATTGCTTTAATCCAGTAGTCATCCTGAAGAGCTTCATCTATGTTCTTTGGTTCGATTAAAGATACATAGCAAGCGAATCCACAAACCAACTGCCTCCGAGTTCTGACTCCTTCTTGTGGATCTCCAATGATGTTTGATTCCGGATGATCCTTGGAGATTCGTAATGTTTGTTGAAACGGAGTACTCGGAGGTACATGAGATGATTCCTGCACATCAGATAAACTAGAAGAACCATTAGATGCATCATTAATATTGGAAGTATTATCATGAGAAGATGCACTACCAGGAGAATCATCATCTAGAGAGATATCGAGGGTAGATTTTTCAGTTTCAAAGTGAAAAGCTTCATCTACTTTAACATTTATAGATTCTACGATCGTCTTAGATTCAATGTTAAATACTCGATATGCTCTGCTATTCGTAGAATAACCCAAAAAGATCCCTTCATCACTTCGAGAGTCGAACTTTCCAAGATTTTCACGGTCACGTAAAATGTAACATCGACTCCCGAAGATACGAAAGTATTTGATATCCGGTTTTCTACTAAACCACAGCTCATATGGTGTATTTAAAGTTCCTGGGCGCAAGTAAACTCTATTAATGACATAGACAGCGGTGTTCACGGCTTCAGCCCAAAAATGTAGCGGTAAATTCCGGCTATGAAGCATCACACGCGCCATCTCCTGAACAACCCTGTTCTTGCGCTCAACAACACCATTCTGCTGAGGTGTATAGGGTGCCGAGAATTCATGTTTAATGCCATTTGAAATACAAAAATCAATGAATTTTGAATTTATGAATTCTCCACCTCTATCACTTCTAACACGAATGATCTTTTCATTCTTTTCAATCATAATACGATGGCAAATCTCATGAAAAGAGTCAAACGTATCAGCTTTCTCTTTTAAAAATGCTACCCAAGAAAACCTAGAGAAGTCATCAACCAATAAAAGAATGTACCATTTACCTCCCAAAGATGGTTGACGGGTCGGCCCCATTAGATCCATATGCAAAAGTTCCAAGGGCCGTTTTGTACCAACGTGGTTCAAGTTTTTTTGTGCAGTCCTAGACTGTTTTCCCTTTTGGCAACCACCACACACAACGTTTTGTTTAAATAAAAGTTTTGGAACCCCCTTGACCACGTCCTTGTTTGAAATTCTAGTAAGTTCCTTAAAATTTAAGTGACCTAGCCTTTCATGCCAAAGAGTTTCATTATTCAAAACGGCTAAGTTACAATTTTCAGAAAATTTATTAGGAACAACATAACAATTGTTTTCAGATCTAACCCCTTTTAAAAAGAAAACATGGTCCTTATCAGTTACAACGCATTCAACAGATGAAAAGTTAACTGAAAAACCATTGTCGCAAAGTTGACTTATGCTTATGAGGTTAGTCTTAAGGCCAACAACAAATAAGACGTTTTTCAAAATCGGGCCATCTGGAATAGCTACCGTCCCTTTTCCAACAATTTTGGAAGATCGACCGTCTCCGAAAACAACATGTCCTCCGGAGATTTTCTCAAGATTTTGAAAACTATTTTTGTCACCGGTCATGTGACGGGAACACCCGCTATCCAGATACCAAGACGAACTATCATATGCATGCAAGGAAACATTGGAAACAAGACAAGGGAAAATTTCACCTTTGCGCACCCAAACCCTTTTGGAGTGCGTCGGTAATGGTCGTGAAGTTAAATGCCTAGGTGAAGGCGTCTTGTTATAGCGATTGTTGTTCCTTGATGAAATCGTCTTGCGCGATGAACTACCAAGTTTCTTTTCATTTGAAAAGTTTTGCTTTGATTTTCGGGGAGGAGCCTTTTTTGTAGTTGTTGCAAGAGGTCCTTGAGATGAGCGTTCGACTCCCGTCTTGCAATATCTTCTTATGTGCCCTGAAACACCACAACGAAAACATACCTTAGATCTTGACGATCCCAAAGAGGATGAAGTAGGTTTGTTGTCGTTGTTTGTCTTGAATTCCGGTGTCGGAGGAGGAGATACCGACTGAGGCACAAAAACTGTCCCACTCGAACTTGGATTGTTTCCAGTTTGAGTGTATCCGAGGCCGAACCGATTTGATTGACCAAGACCAAGAAGTCTATCCAACTTACTCCTTCCTGAAGAGAATTGCTGTAAGTCATTCTTGAGTTGGAAAATGGTCTTTGTCATTTCCAGGTTATCCTGTCGAGCCTCGTTGTAGAGCTTTGAGAAGTGATTCGCGTTATCCACCAGATTTGTATGTTCCTTCTCAAGTTGCTCATTGGACTCTTGAAGGGAAACATTTGCTTTTATCAGGTTTTCCCTTTCCACTTCAAGAGCGTTTGAGAGAGAAGTCGCTCTTTTTGCTTCTTCTTCGAGATCATGCACTCTCCCTCTCAAACTCTTGTTTTGCTTAGCCACTTTCTTTGAATCCCTCAAAAGTCTGTGGTAGGCTAGAGCAAAATCTTCACCTTCCGAATCATCCGATTCGTTGTCCGTTGCGTTCTTTTCAACAGTGGAGTTGGACAACGACTCAGATGTACTTGCCATAAAGCACATGAAGGGTGAAGATACGGACGCGTGGAATGCCGTGGAGCTCTTTTCTTCATCACTTGAAGACGACTCATTTGACGTTGAGTTGTCATCCCAAGTGATGACTTGCATCGCCTTCTTCTTTGCCGGATACTTGTTGGGACACTCCATTGCAATGTGGCCGTAGCCTCGGCATTTGAAGCATTGTAGTTGTCCCTCTGAACTTTTCTTATCCTTTGAGAAGTTCTCTTGCTTTCTTGACTTGTAACTTGAAGTACCCTTGCCTTTGTTCGACTTTCCGAAGGATGGAGATTTGCTTGAGTTACCCCTTCGAAAGTTGCGGCGAAACTTCCTTGTCAAGAGAGCGAGCTGCTTCTCAAATTCCTCCATAGAAAGGTTCTCGTCATCGTCGGAGGAGGATGTATCCGTGTCTTCTTCCTTAGTTGTTTTCAACGCATAACCTGAAGACTTAGAAGTGGATGCCTTTCCAGAAGAATTGTTAGTAGTAAAAGTCATTTCATAAGTTTGTAATGAACCAACTAATTCTTCTACACGTATTTCGTCCGGGTGTTTAATAGTTTCAATGGCAGTAACCTTTGGGCGAAATCGTTCAGGAAGAGTTCTTAAGATCTTTCTTACAATCTTAAATTCTGGAATCTTCTCTCCCAGGTTAGCACATGAATTTACGATGTCTTGCAATCGTGTATAGTAGTCCGTGAATGATTCATTTTCTGCCATTAAGATAGAGTCAAACTTGCTCGTAAGCATTTGCAGTTTCTGAATCTTCACGAGGTTAGTTCCCTCATGTGTAACCTGAAGAACATCCCAGATTTCTTTCGCAGTCTCACATGCCGAGACGCGAGAGAATTCAGTTTGAGATAAGGCATTAAAAATAGCATTAATTCCCTTGCCATTGTAAGAAGATGAATCTAACTCTTCCTTGGTCCATTTCGACCTAGGTTTTAAGGTGCGAACATCACCAATAAATTCAATTGGATTAGACCAACCTATTTCAATTGATTGCCACACCCGTTCGTCGATGGAAATTAAAAAGGCTTTCATCCGTACTTTCCAGTACGCATAGTTTGTTCCATCGAAGAACGGGGGTCGGTTGATGTTTCCACCTTCAACCATTGTTTACAACCCTATTCCCTCTCTGATACCACTTGTTGGGTTATATGTAATACGGATCTAAATAGGGGAAAAACACCTAGAGGGGGGTGAATAGGTGTAAACGTATAAACACTCAAAAATCATTGCGATAAAAACCCAATGCGGAAATAAAAAATAGTACGCAAGATTTTTACGTGGAAAACTCCATCACCGGAGTAAAAAAACCACGGGACCGATAACACGGCAGAAATCCACTAGAATTAAAACACGTACAAGGTGATTTACCGTACACACTTACGACTCAACCTTTTCCATACGCTCCTAGAGGATCTTCTCCGCTCGCTCCACGACACTTCTCGAATCCACGATCTGCGCCCAACGCCGAATCCACGGCGTCCAACGTCGAATCCACGACGTCCGACCGAATCCACGGTCTTCACCCAATAGCACCCTTCGAATCCACGAACGTGCCTCGCTCCGAATCCACGAGAGCGGTTGAACCTTGAATCCACAAGGACACGCGAATCCACGCGCCGATTTTTGGGGTAAATCGTTGTTTTAGGGTGGTGATGATCCGCCGAATACTTAGATCAAAGATAGATCGGAAATACCATCTAAGTATTCATTAGTTTGATTCAACTCAAGATGTGAGTATGAAAACCTAGAATCAAACTAATCAATATAGATGAAGAAACATAGAGTATTCTCTAATGATTTCCTTTCTTCTCTATATGTGGATCTATAGCCGTAAAAGATGATATATGAAAATGACGGCTATGTGGATTATGTGGATTAACCCTAGAAAAAGAATCATAGGGTCTATTTATAGGTTAGAAACCCTAGGAAGGAGATAAGAATCAAAAACCTACCATTTCTGGAAATTTTACGGACGGCGATCCGGATCGGACTAGCTGTGATCCGGATCGTCGTAACGAGTCAGCCAGTTCCAGAAAAACGAAGGTTCGGGATCCGGATCGAAGTGCACGATCCGGATCGTTCATACAATTTACCAAACATCAACGTTCGGGATCCGGATCGCGAAGCCTGATCCGGATCGTTCAAGGAAGATGGTAAACTCAGTGTTCGGGATCCGGATCAAGAGGCTACGATCCGGATTGAACTGGTGTATGAACGAACCACCTTCGGGATCCGGATCGAACAACCTGATCCGGATCCTGAACTTGTCCCAAGTCCAGTTTTTGATTTTTATGCAATGAAAGATCCTTCCAAGTGTTTCTACACTACAAGAAGTATTCGGATCACACAAAATATTTAGTTAAACATACCTGATCCTTTTGAATTCTTCTTTCTTGAGATTGAGTTAACTGATCCAACTTTCTTTACCTTCAATCTTCAAGACTTGAGACTTTCACGAAACTACGCCAACTCAAATTCCGTAACAGCCGCTTCCTATCCTCGTGCTGTGCCGGGGCCTCCCTCCTAGCGCGCGTAACAACGAATCCGCGCTCTACCACAGTGGCCCGGTCGACCACTTTCTGGAACGTGTGTAAGTCGGCTGCCTGTACCACTTGGAAGATATCACTTCGTAAGCTATCCACAAAGAGTTGCGCCTTGTGGGATTCGTCCCTTATGACGAAAGGGACGCAGTTGGCCAATCGTACGAATTCGCGCTGATATTCCATGACTGTCTTGCTCCCCTGCTGGATGTGGTTCAAGTCGTCCTCCAGCTTCTTTTTGATGCTGTTGGTGAAGAAAGCCCCAAACAGCTCCTGCTTGAACGTCGTCCATGATGGAAACACGGTGCCCCTGGTGGGGTCGGGGCGCACCGTCTTCCACCATAAGCGGGCGTTCCCCTCCAGGCAGTGGACCGCTAGGGGAACCCGCTCGCAGTCCTCCATGAGCAAGTCTTCAAACAGCTTTTCCATCGACCCCACCCACTTCTCGACGACCCAAGGGTCGGTCGTTTCTCCCTCAAAAACGGGTGGATCGTATTTCTTGAAATCCGCCAGGTTGGCTCGTACCCGCTCTCGCACCGTCAGTGAAGGTGTCCCCTCTCCCGCGGCGGCGGCGGCCACAGTAGGAACGGGTGCCACCATGGTCTCCCCCGAGGTACCCCCGCCGAGGGCCCCCGGCGCCGGTCCCATGGACGCTGTTGTGGGTGCTGCTACCGGCGTGGTGGTCTGGGCTGATGCTATCCCGGCCGCTGCCACCGGTGGAGGGGCTGTTAAGGATTTTGTTTTGGCGCATTTCGTGAAAGTATCGAGTCTTGAAGATTGAAGGTTAAGAAGTTTGGATTTTATATCTCAATCTCAAGAAAGAAGAATTCAAAAGGATCAGGTATGTTTAACTAATTAATTTTGGTGATCCGAATACTTCTTATAGTGTAGAAACACTTGGATGAATATTTAATTGTATAAAAATAAAAAACTGGACATGGGACATGTTCAGGATCCGGATCAGACACTTCGATCCGGATCCCGAAGGGTGTTAGTTCATACGCAAATACAATCCGGATCATAGCCAAATCTGATCCGGATCCCGAACATTGGTTTTTGCTGAATTGTATGAACGATCCGGATCGGACATTTCAATACGGATCTCGAACCCTTGTTTTATGGGAATTGTCTGTTTCGTCACGACAATCCGGATCGCCGTAAATACGATCCGGATCGTCGTCATGTAAAATTTCAGAAAAGGTTAGTTTTTTATTCTTATCCTCTTCCAACAGTTTCTAACCTATAAATAGACCTTTTGATTTATTTTCTAAAAAAGCCGTATAATCTTAATAAATCAAAAGACGGCCATATAAATCCACAAATAGAGAAGAAAGGAAATCAATAGATTTAATCTTATGTTTCTTCATCTATTTTGATTGATTTGATTCTAGGGTTTCATACTCATATTTTGAGTAGAATCAAATCAATGAATACTTAGATGGTATTTCCGATCTATTTCTAATCTAAGTATTCGGCGGATCATCACCACCCAAAAACAACGATTTCCCAAATCGGCGCGTGGACTCGCGTGGCCTTGTGGATTCAAGGTGCTACCGCTCTCGTGGATTCGGAGCGAGGTACGTTCGTGGATTCGAGACGTGCTACTGGGTGAAGACCGTGGATTTGGTCAGACGTCGTGGATTCGACGTTGGACGCTAATCGTGGATTCGAGCAGCGTTGCGGAGCGAGCGGAGAAGATCAACAAGGAGCGTATGGAAAAAGGTCGAGTCGTCAGTGAGTACGGTATATCACCTTTGTACGTGTTATAATTCTAGTGGATTTCACCGTGTTATCGGTCCTGTGGTTTTTTACTCCGGTTTGGAGTTTTCCACGTAAAAATCTTGCGTGTTATCTTTTATTTCCGCATTGGGTTTTTATTACGCAAAGATTTTTGAGTGTTTATTGTTTACACCTATTCACCCCCCTCTAGGTGTTTTTTTCCCTATTTAGATCATATTATACTTAACCCAACAGGGGCCGCTCCTACCCCAGCCCCCGTCACTTGCGGTACTGCTGCTGGCGCGGTTGGCCCCTGCGGAGGGGCCGGAGCGACCGTCACCGTCGCGGCCGGGAGATGTTGCGTCAACTGACGCACATGATCTGTGAGGGTCGCCAGCTGCCCCGCCATCTCTCGCAGTTGCTGCCGCAGGAGCTGGTTCTCCGCGGCCGTCGATGCCGTCACATCTGCCCCCACGTCCCCGGCCGACGCTCTAGTTCGGACCTCAACAGACCTCCGTTTTTCGATGGAACAAATTATGCCTACTGGAAAGTACGGATGAAAGCATTTCTTACTTCCATCGACGAACGGGTGTGGCAATCAATTGAGTTAGGATGGTTTAATCCAACTGAAATTATTGTTGATGTTCCCACCATCAAACCTAGGTCGAAATGGACCAAGGAAGAGATAGACTTATCTTCTTACAATGGCAAAGGAATTAACGCTTTATTTAATGCCTTATCACAAACAGAATTCTCTTGCGTCTCGGCATGTGAGACTGCGAAAGAAATCTGGGATGTTCTTCAAGTTACACATGAGGGAACTAACCTTGTGAAGATTCAAAAGCTGCAAATGCTTACGAGCAGATTTGACTCCATTTTCATGGCAGAAAATGAATCATTCACAGATTATTATACACGATTGCAAGACATCGTAAACACATGTGCTAACTTGGGAGAGAAGATTCCAGAATTTAAAGTTGTAAGAAAGATCTTAAGAACTCTTCCTGAAAGATTTCGTTCCAAGGTTACGGCCATTGAAACTATTAAACACCCGGACGAAATCCGTGTAGAAGAATTAGTTGGTTCATTACAAACTTATGAAATGACATTTCCTACTAACTATTCTTCTGGAAAAGCATCTACTTCTAAGTCTTCAGGTTTTGCTTTGAAAACTACAAAAGAAGAAGACGCGGATTCATCCTCCTCGGGCGATGACGAGAACTTATCTATGGAGGACTTTGAGAAGCAGCTTGCTCTCTTGACAAGAAATTTTCGCCGAACCTTCCGAAGGGGTAATTCAAGTAAAACCTCATCCTACGGAAAGTGGAAGAAAGGCAAAGGTTTTTCAAGCCAAAAGTCAAGAAAGCAAGAGAGTTTTTCAAAGGATAAGAAAAGCTCAGAAGGACAAGTCCAATGCTTCAAGTGCCGAGGATAGGGCCATATCTCAACGGAGTGTCCAAATAAGAATCCGTCCAAGAAGAAGGCGATGCAAGCCGTCACTTGGGATGACACCTCATCGTCAAATGAGTCGTCTTCAAGTGATGAAGAAAAGACTGCAACGGCATTCCACGCGTCCACCACATCTTCACCCTTCATGTGCTTAATGGCAAGTACATCCGACTCACTGTCCAACTCCACTGTTGAAAAGATTGCAACGAACGATGAATCGGATAATTCTGAAGGTGAAGATTTTGCTCTTGCCTACCATAAGCTTTTGAGGGATTCAAAGAAACTGGCAAAGCAAAACAAGAGTTTGAGAGGGAGATTGCAGGATCTCGAAGAAGAAGCAAAAAGGGCAACTTCTCTCTCAAACGCTCTTGAAGCGGAAAGGGATAATCTGACCAATGAGCATTTCGAGAAGAATTATGAAGATATGGTGAACAAAGCGAACTACTTCTTGAAGCTCTACGGCGAGGCTCGACAGGAAAAAATGGAATTGACAGAGACCATTCTCCAACTCAAGGATGATTTAAAGCAATTTTCTTCTGGAAGGAGTAAGTTGGATAAGATTCTTGGTCTTGGTCAAACAAATAAATTCGGCCTCGGATACAATCGAACTGAAGACAATTTTAGTTCGGTTGGGACAGTGTTTGTGCCTCAGCCGGTATCTCCTCCTCCGACACCGGAATTCACGACAAGCAACGACGACAAGCCTACTTCACCCTCTTCGGGATCGTCAAGCACTAAGGTATGTTTTCGTTGTAATTTTGCAGGGCACATTCGAAGAAATTGCAAGAATGGAGCGAAAAGATCAAATCAGGCACATCTTGCAACTACTACCAACGAGTTCATTTCCCGGAAATCAAAGAAGGATCTTTCAAAAGGAAAGAACATTGGTAGTACATCAAACAAGACGACGACGTCAAGGAAAAGCGATGGATCATTCAAGACGCTTTCACCAAAGGTATCAACTTCACAATCATTTCCGACGTACTCCAAAACTCAAAAGGTTTGGGTACGCAAAGGTGAAATCTTTCCTTGTCTTGTTGTTCATACTTCTTTACACGCTTATGATAATTCGTCTTGGTATTTGGATAGTGGTTGTTCCCGTCACATGACCGGTGACAAAAACTATTTTCAAACTTTAGAGAAAATCTCCGGAGGACATGTTGTTTTCGGAGACGGTCGTTCTTCCAAGATCGTTGGAAAGGGAACAATCGCTATTCCTGAAGGCCCGGTTTTGAACAATGTCTTATTTGTTGAAGGCCTAAAGACTAACCTCATTAGTATAAGTCAACTTTGTGACAATGGGTTCTCAGTTAATTTTTCCTCTGTAGAATGTGTTGTAACTGATAAGGACCAGGTATTCTTTTTAAAAGGGGTTAGATCGGAAAATAATTGCTATGTTGTTTCAAACAAAATTTCTGAAAAATGTAACCTAGTTTCTTTGGATAATGAAACTGTTTGGCATGAAAGACTAAGTCACATGAATTTTAAAGAACTAGCAAGGATTTCAAATAAGGATGTGGTTAAGGGGGTTCCTAAACTTTTATATAAAGAAAACATTGTGTGTGGTGGTTGTCAAAAGGGAAAACAATCAAGAGTTGCACACAAGAACTTGAACCACATCGGTACCAAACGGCCCTTGGAATTACTGCATATGGATTTAATGGGGCCGGTTCGTCAACCATCTTTGGGAGGTAAATGGTATATTTTTCTTTTGGTTGATGATTTCTCTAGGTATTCTTGGGTAAATTTTTTAAAAGAGAAAGCGGATACTTTCGACTCTTTTTATGAGGTTTGTCATCGTATTATGAATGAAAGAAATGAAAAGATCGTTCGTGTTCGAAGTGATAGAGGTGGAGAATTCATTAATTCAAAATTTATTGATTTTTGCACTTCCAATGGGATAAAACATGAATTCTCAGCACCCTATACACCTCAGCAGAATGGTGTTGTTGAGCGCAAAAACAGGGTTGTTCAAGAGATGGCGCGTGTGATGCTTCATAGCCGGAATTTACCGTTATATTTTTGGGCTGAAGCTGTGAACACCGTTGTCTATGTTATTAATCGAGTGTTTTTGCGCCCTGGAACCTTAAATACACCATATGAGCTGTGGTTTAGTAGAAAACCAAATATTAAATATTTTCTTATCTTTGGGAGTCGATGTTTTATTCTGCGTGATCGCGAAAACCTTGGTAAGTTTGACTCTCGAAGCGACGAAGGGATTTTCATGGGTTATTCTACTAACAGTAGAGCATATCGGGTATTTAACTTGGAATCTAAAACGATGATAGAATCTATAAATGTTAAAGTAGATGAAGCTTTCCACTTTGCATCTGATAAATCTACCCTTGATATGTCTCTAGATGATGATACTCCTGTAAATGCATCTTCTCGTAATAACTCTTTCGATAAAGTTGATGCATCTAATGGCTCTTCAAGTTTATCTAATGTGCAGGAATTATCACATATACCTCCGACTACTCCATTACCGCAAACGTTACGCATCTCCAAGGATCATCCGGAATCTAACATTATTGGAGACCCACAAGGAGTTAGAACTCGGAGACAGTTGGTTTGTGGAGTCGCATGCTACGTCTCCATGATTGAACCAAAGAACATTGATGAAGCTCTTCAGGATGACTACTGGATTGAAGCAATGCAGGAAGAGCTCCATCAGTTCGAACGAAACAAAGTCTGGGAATTAACGAAGCCTCCGAAGCAACACAATGTGATTGGTACTAAATGGATTTTCAAGAACAAGAATAATGAGGATGGTACCATCATCAGGAACAAAGCACGTTTAGTTGCTCAAGGCTACTCTCAAATAGAAGGTATTGACTTTGATGAAACGTTCGCCCCGGTAGCTAGACTCGAGTCCATTCGTATCCTATTTGCAATTGCTTGTCATTTTAAAATAAAGTTATTTCAAATGGACGTTAAGAGCGCGTTTTTAAATGGGTTTTTAAATGAGGAAGTTTATGTGGCTCAACCGAAAGGTTTTGTAGACTGTAAACAACCTAACCATGTTTTTCGTTTGAAAAAGGCTCTTTACGGTCTAAAACAAGCACCGCGAGCGTGGTACGAAAGGCTAACAAAGCACCTATTGGAAAAGGGCTACACTCGAGGGGGAGCTGACCGGACTCTCTTTGTGAAGCATTATCAGGATAATTTCATTGTGGCACAAATCTATGTCGATGACATTGTATTTGGTGCAACCAGAGACAATGATGCTTCTAAATTCGCTGAAACTTTGGAAAGCGAATTTGAGATGTCAATGATGGGCAAACTGACATACTTTCTTGGATTGCAAGTGAAACAAAATGATGATGGCATCCATTTGTCACAATCCAAGTATGCAAGGGAGTTGGTGAAGAAATTCGATTTAGAAAACTCTAAAGATTTTCCGACTCCTATGGGAACTAGCAACAAGGGATTAGGAAGTGAATCTCTTAGTGAAAGTGTAGACGAGAAGCTTTATCGCAGTATGATTGGAAGTCTACTCTACCTCACGGCTAGTCGCCCGGACATATCCTTTAGTGTTGGGATTTGCGCGAGATATCAATCAGCACCAAAGGAGGATCACCTGAAAGCGGTGAAAAGGATCATCCGGTACGTCAAAGGTACACTGAACTTCGGAATTTGGTATTGTGAGGACCTGGATCCCCACGTCGAGATTACTGGTTCATCTACAGCTCCTGGAGGCCAATGTGGCGTATTGGTGGGATTTGTGCCCCGTTTGGACATTAGTGTTGGGCTCAGTGTGTTTAATGGATCACGTGGGTGATCATTGGACTCCGTCGGATCGTTAGAAGTGGTTTCGCGCGAAGTGGATATTAAATATGGACTCAGTGCGAAGTTTGGACCAAGGATTACCTTTCCGGATGCCTTCGGCAAATTTTGGAGTTGGAATTTGGCGAAATGGACATCAAATTCGGATTCAGCGCGCGAAAACGGTTAAAACGGACTACCCACTTGTTATTTTTGAGCACCGGACACTGTTCACACCGGAACAGTGTTTCCGGCGGCGGCGGCAGCGGCGGAGCGGCCGCAGGCAGCGCGGCGGACGGAGGCGCGGGCCACCCGATCCACGCGGCAGGCGTGCGCCGGGGGCTGGACGCGTGGCGGCTCGGGAGTGGGCCGGTCCGCGGGGCGCGGTCTACGGGGGAGTGCGGGGCGCACGGTGGACCGGGGGTGACACGTGGCATCATCCTAGAGGTGGGTTCACGGCGGTTGGTCTACGCAGTATTCGGGATGGCTCATGGTTTACGGTGCACCGGGCTTGGACACGTGGCAGGTTTGTATTGGTTCGGTCCACTTGATTTCGTGCACCGGGTTCACTAGGCAGAGGCTTGACACGTGGCATTCTCCTATTGGTGGGTCTACTGTGCGCGGCAGGGTGGCAGGCGGCGGCGTCAGGCGGGCACGTGGGCGCGGCAGGCGGGCGTTGACCGGGGTGCGTGCCACGTGTCGTCGTCCGCGGGTGGCCACGTGGCGCGACGCGTGCGGCGGGTTCGGCTGTCGCCTGTTTGGCGGGCGACGTGGAGGCCCAGGACGATTTCGGGCGGCTACAGTGTTCGGGCGCGGGGATTTCGGGCTGCTACAGTGCGCGCCCGAAAACTCCCAGCGCCCGGAAATCGGGACTTATCCGGTATTTTCCCATTTGTTTCTGCAGCCTATAAAAGGCGATCCGAGCCCTCTTCTTCTCCCTTTTCCGCCATTTCCGAGCCTCTTCTCGCCGGGGTGCCTTCAGCAAAGTTGATCCCCGAGTTTGGCTGCATCTTTCTGCAAAGTTTTGGGATTTTTGGTGGCACGCTTATCGAGGTTTCCATTTTTATGGTGCGGCGCGACGCTCGTTCATTTGTGGTCTTCTTCGTCGCGTTTTGGTGCGAGGACTCCCCCGGCTTACCCCGAGCACCTTTTTCAGTGATTCTTGCGCCGTTGGCTTCACGACAGGTAGGGCTATGTTTCCCATGTTTACTGGTTTTTCCCATTCCGAGCTTTTCATGGGTTTTTCGGATCATCTTGTAACCTCTTTTCTGGGGCGGAGTTCTGGGACAGCGGAGCGGTGTTTTGGTGATATCTTCGCGCACAGGCATCGGATTGGGGCGATTCAAGAGGCGATTTGCATCTACACATCACGAGGAATATGCCCAAATTTTCTTGGAATTTTCTGAATATTTCTCGAAGGTGAAGAATCTCTGTGAACAGTAGTTGTTGCTACAGTTTTTTAGAGTAGTTTAATTCGGGGTGGTTCCCTTGTCGGAATTGTTTCTCAGTGTAGGAAGCTCGGAATTGGACGTGCAGGTACTCGTTTCGAAGGTATCGACGCGAGGATTACCGTGGTATTTTTATTGGATTTTTCTGGGCACATGCAGCAGGTGAAATAAGCACGGCTTTGGGACTGATTTTCAGATTATGTATACTTGGTTAATTTTGGGAAAAAAGTGTAATGTTGAGCCTTATTGTTGTGCCCAGGGGTGCTTTCAGTTGTTTGGAGCCAAGGCGTGCGCGACTTGTACCGAGGGTGTTATGTTGGCAGATTTTGGACCGTGGGCGTCTACCCCCTTCACCGACTTCGGGTTTGCCTTGGTTTAAGCGCTTCAGGTGGGTAAGCTTATTATCAGTAATTGTTTAAGGCAATGTTTATGTTGTGGCAAATATAAGTCCACTTGTGGGGATGTCACCCCTCTATGACTGATGCATGCATGTGTAGGGTACATGGGTTATGTTGGTAAGTAGGTAAGCTGGTTAATGATATTGGTATAAATGACTGCAAGAATAGTATTTATGAGATTTACTGAGGACCTGCATGACTTGGACATCTATGTGATAACTAGTGTAAGCTTACCTAGGATAATGTTACCCTATGAGATTATGTAACATGCCATGTTAGCACATAGCCTTTCTTGTGGTTGGATTATGCCTTGGGACAGGAGTTCGTAGCTATGTGCGGATTTGTACTCTGAGGAGTTATTATGATCATGCTATTGATGAACCCTGAATTGTGGACAGGTCTAGTTTTGGGATTCCGGCATGTTGTTTATTCCTAAAGGAACTATTATTATGCTTTACCCCCCTTTTATTTCCTTGAGGACAATTGCATGCTTGTATGGTCATGTAGTTAGGCCATCTTTTACTGCTGCACTACTTATTGGAACTTGACTTAGGAGAAACCATGCTTTTCCTTTCTCCTTCTTGTTAGTCAGGTGGTCAGTGCTGCTCGGGTTCGAGCAGGGGTCTGGATAGGGTAGTCAGGACTTCGTGTCTGGGACAGGTTGGTTTAGTTGTGGGGATTTGCGGCAACCGCGGATATTGGGCGGTTGACCGGATGTTTCTCTATGCACCTGATTGGGTATCAGTTTTACTTAGTGGATGGAGTTTCCCACTTATCGTTTAGTTGCATCCGACGGAGGTCGGGTCTTTCTTTAGTGGTTGAGTTTTCCCACTTTGATCTGATTGATGATCAAGTCCTGCTGTTTCGAGATACTGTTGATGTTGATGACAGAGATGCTTTACTCGTGTGGGTAGCTCCCCTCGAGTGCCACTCCGGAGTAGGCTTCAGACCGTGTTGGGTTCCGGTCAGACCGTGTTGGGTTCCGGTGAGACCGTGTCGGGTGCCGGTCAGACCGTGTTGGGTTCCGGTCATTTGGACAGAGCAGGCAGTACCGGGTTTTATACCGGTTCATTCGATTGAGTTTATTTCGGTCAAATACTTTTATTGTTACACTCGTGCCTGGGGGCCGAGTGCAGACTGGTAGTTGAGTTTAGATCAGTGTTGGTATTGTTGAGAGCCGTCTGGTTGACGGTGGTCCCGAGTTGTTGCGAGTACTTTGACCGCTGTGTGAGAGGTTGAGCATCATGAGTCTATCCGTTCTGAGAGAGAGCGTGGATTTTGACCATAGCCTGCATGATCCTCTACTCGATAGCGAGCTAGTCCGTTTGGACGCCCTACGTAATTCCTGCCCGTCATCGGGAGGTGGTTGTAGGTGGATGCAGGTTTGACTGGACCAGATGTGGCAGTCAGCTCGATTGGGTCGATGGTGCACTTCATGTGCTAGTGGTTGCATACCACTGTTTGGTTCTCCCCTTTTAGCCTTTAGTTAGGGGCAGGGTAGCTGTGAGAGTTTTCAGCTTACTCATTTCAGTCTTATGACTTGGGTCAGTTTTTGTCTCTTGAGGACTTGGTGGGCAGACCGTCGGGTATGGCGGTGGTACCCACTGAGAACTCCCTTTTTGGTGTAGTTCTCACACCCTTTGGGGGTTTCCCCCCTCTTTTTCTCTCCTCTCCTTTGTTTTGCAGAGTCTTAGCGGGTGTTGCCGACTCTGTGGTTGTTGATCGTGGCGAGGGAGTCGCGAGCTGGATCCCTACCCGGCGTTGGAGAGTAGCGGTACCCTTCAGAGGAGATCATCAGTAGATTAGCTGTTTCTTTTTCCTCTTTTGAGAGACTTTTGTAGTGAGGATATTTTGTATTGAGAGACTGTACACTGTTGTATATATATTGGAGTTACCTCCCGGTTGGGTTTAGAGCTTGTACTCGAGGATATTGTATTATTATTATTATTATTTTGGGGAGGCAGACAGTGTTGTTTATTTCCAGTTGTACAGTGATTGATTTTAGTTACAGCAGATTTTCATTTATAGCTCTGATATCTGTTTAGTTATAGTACTTTTCTTGCAGGTAGGACGCTTCGCCTATGCAGGTTGGCATAGGTGGCGGATCTGTTTGGCGGGCTCGGGTCGCAGTTTCGACCCCGGGGCGTGACAGGTATCCTATGGGAACAAGTCTTGATATTATTAGATATTCAGATGCCGATTGGGCAGGATCTGTGGATGATCGGAAAAGTACGAGTGGTGCATGTTTTTATCTTGGCCATTGCCTTGTTGCATGGCATAGTAAAAAGCAAAACTGCATTGCACTCTCGACTGCCGAAGCGGAATATATCTCAGCTGGTAGTTGTTCAACCCAACTCATTTGGATGAAAAGCGTGTTGAGCGACTTCCGAATTTCAGCATCTTCGGTAACGATTCTTTGTGACAACACAAGTGCTATAAACATTTCCAAAAACCCTGTGTTGCACTCAAGAACAAAACACATTGAACTTAGATATCATTTTCTTAGAGAGCTAGTTGAATCAAATATTCTTCAAATTTCATATATTTCAACTGAGGATCAATTAGCTGACATTTTAACAAAACCTTTGGATCAAAAACGATTTATTCATTTGCGTAAATCAATTGGAATGCTTTTCTTGAAATAATCTCCTTTTTGAAACCAATGCTTAGGTTAGGTTTTTGTTTTTGTGTTTTTGTTCATTATCTATGCCTAGACATAGAACATTAATTGAGCATGTGGATTATATTGACTTTAACTGCATCATTTCACGCATTTAGAAACTTATTATGCTTTTGATATCATAATATTTCAGTTGATGCAATGATCATTTATATCAATTAAATCATCTTTGTTTTGATCAAAGTCAATTTCTCTCTCAATGATCTCTTGGTATAGTTTTTATCTTATTTGACTATTTAGTCGGGTATGAAATTGAGATCAATTTTTGGTTGAATACTTTATATCTTAAATAATCGATAGCCAATTGAGGGGGAGTCAAAGAAAAAGTGTTATGCTCAAAAGATGTGGAAAGAGTTACATCCCAATGAGGAGTGTGAAAACTACCACCACATGGAGGAAAGTGCTACCACCTCGGTCGTCCGAGTACTGTGTGCAGCTACCACATGTATACCAAGCATGGTTTTTATATTTTGATCAAATAAAATGCATGTTGAAATACTTGACTCTGTCAAATTTCAAGGTTGGTATAAGGTGGGAATTTTAATGAAAGATGCTCAAAGAGCCACTCTCTTCAAAAGATTGCCTAGATATATTATCTACCATATTTGGGATTTCAAACATCTATTGATCTTGGTATTTCATTTTCTTTACCAAATTGATGATTTGATAAAGGCATTACTCATAAGATCATGTTAGATGTAATTGAAGTTGTTCAACTTTAAGGGATTTAATTTTTATAAATTTTCGTTTCGTTATTTGAATATTTTTGATAGATTTGGCATAATCTATTTCTTGTTGTATGAAACGATGATTTTTATTTAAAGTTGATACACAAAAGTGCTTACATACTTTTTCTGGATTTTATGAAATTTTTCTGAATTTTTCTGAAGAAAAAGTTGGAGCCGATCCGGATTGGACAAGCCGATCCGGATCCCGAACGCAGGTATTTCCTGCGGGTAGCCGATCCGGATTGAATTCACAATCTGATCCGGATCGCAGCTAGGGTTTTATATAGAACAAAAGGGTTTTGATTTCTTTTACTTGAATCTTTTGTTCTTACGTCTCCAGAGCTTTTCTCTCTAGAATTCATCCATCTTGGAAGCTTCCAAACTCGAGTTCTTCGATTCTAAGTAAGTTTTCTTGATCAAAATCTCGGTTTTTCACAGTTTTTCATATTTCTCCTCAAAACGTGATGAAATTTTTGTATCTTTTTCGTTTTGGATTGGTTTTTGATCAAATTTCTTTTGAAATAAGAACTCTGGGTAGATTAGTTTTGATTATATGCTAGGTATTCTCCTGATTAACGGATTTTTAGGCTTCGATTTCTAAAATTTCGGTTTTAGGGCATATAATAAGAATTTTTGAAAATCATGGAATTGATCTATTTTTAAAATTCTTTTTGGAAAACTAATTCGATTCTTAGTCTCTCTACATGATAATAATTGTTTAGGTACAATTTTTCAAATTTTTGAAAATAAACGATTTTTGTCGTGTTCTTGAGTTGTTGCTCACAGGATTCTCCTCTTCCCAAACATTAGCAAAATGGTGATCACCTGGATAATTTTTCTTCTGGCTGCTATGGTTCACACAAGAGCAACTAAGAAGCCCAAGAAAGCTAAGAAGAGTCGAGATGACTCTGATTCGGATTCGGATTCAGAAACTGAATCCATTGACTGGGATGAATTAGTGGTAGAAGCAACTGCATCTACTGCTTCGAAAGGGAAAGGCCCTGCTGAAACATCAAAGGCAAAAGCTCCACCTACTGCTGCTGAAAAAGGAAAAGCCCCAATGGAACCTAGTCCAACCAAAACCAAGCGAAAAAGCGTTGCAAGAAAAAGAGGAAGTGCTCAGGGCATTTCAATTGAAGAACCACTTGCTAGCTAGCCTCCTCCACAAGACTTTATCAGTTCTGCAAGGATCAAGGAGTTTGAGAACAGGGAGTGCATTGGCGAAAGGCATGTCAATATTAAAGCACTAAAAGAACGATCTACACTTTTTGGGACTTTGTATGAACAGACTGGTCTTGGCCCCATCTACAGTTTCCCTGAGTCCACTGGATATTGTCTCCATTCCGTAAGAATGTTTTATCAAAATGCTTCAAGTCTAAGTGATCACGAGAACGGACGTCGAGAATTTCACACATCAGTTAAAAATGTCAAGATCAAAGTCACACCTCAACTGATTGAAGAGGTGTTAGGGATGAAGGCCAGAGCTGATGGACCCCATTATCTGAAAAGTCAAATCTTCACCACCAACTCCTGGAGAGTGGTAGTTGATGGAATTTGTCTTCCAGATACTATGTCGACAGGAAATTCCGTCTTTTCAAAAGAGCTTCGACCGGAGTATCGCTATGTGAACTTCATTGTTTGCTATAACATTCTTCCAAACATGAATACAAAGGTTCTTCGATGGGACAGAATGTTATTTCTTTATCCTCTTGGAAATCCAACAGCGGCAATGGGAGCAAATTTAAACATTCCTTACCTCATCTGGTCAAGGATGGCACGCTATGTGGAACATGCTCACCCCTCAGAGAGACTACCCTATCCTATGCTCATTATGCGCATCTTTCGGAAATTTAAAGTCGACACAAGTGCAAGCTCCTGTTGGGTTATGTATAATTGGATCTAAATAGGGGAAAAAACACCTAGAGGGGGGTGAATAGGTGTAAACAATAAACACTCAAAAATCTTTGCGATATAAAACCCAATGCGGAAAAATAAACAACACGCAGAGATTTTTACGTGGAAAACTCCAAAACCGGAGTAAAAAACCACGGGACCGATAACACGGTGAAATCCACTAGAATTAAACACGTACAAGGTGATATACCGTACTCACAGACGACTCAACCTTTTCCATACGCTCCTAGTTGATCTTCTCCGCTCGCTCCACGGCGCTTCTCGAATCCACGATCTGCGTCCAACGCCGAATCCACGACGTCCGACCGAATCCACGGTCTTCACCCAGTAGCACGCTTCGAATCCACGAACGTACCTCGCTCTGAATCCACGAGAGCGGTAGCACCTTGAATCCACAAGGCCACGCGAGTCCACGCGCCGATTTTGGGAAAATCGTTGTTTTTTGGGTGGTGATGATCCGCCGAATACTTAGATTAGAAATAGATCGGAAATACTATCTAAGTATTCATTAATTTGATTCTACTCAAAATGTGAGTATGAAAACCTAGAATCAAATCAATCAATATAGATGAAGAAACATAAGATTAAATCTATTGATTTCCTTTCTTCTCTATTTGTGGATCTATCTATTTCGGTCGTCTTTTTCCCTTTATCGTGGGGTTACCCTAAAAGATGAATTAAAGGTCTATATATAGGTTAGAAACCATTGGAAGAGGATAAGAATCAAAAACTAACCTTTTCTGGAATTTTTCAGGACGGCGATCCGGATCGGACTTCGGCGATCCGGATTGCAGTAGCGAGACAGATAGTTTCCAGAAAAACCAAGGTTCGGGATCCGGATCGAAGTGCCTGATCCGGATCGTTCATAAAACATGGTAAAACCAGTGTTCGGGATCCGGATCAAAGGAGGCTACGATCCGGATTGAACTGGTGTATGAACGAACACCCTTCGGGATCCGGATTGGAAAGTCTGATCCGGATCCTGAACATGTCCCATGTCCAGTTTTTGATTTTTATACAATTAAAAATTCATCCAAGTGTTTCTACACTATAAGAAGATGTAAGACCTGGCTTTTTCGTGACCCTTCCCGTTACCCCTATTTCTTCGACTGCCCGACTGAGGGACAATTTTTGGGTGTTTTTCCGGAGAATCCGTCGGGGCTCGCGGACATTTTTAGGCGGAAGGGCTCGCGAAATGGAGAACGGGGGCGCGATCGGTTTCAGATTCCGACTCCCGGTTCACCCGGAATAATTTTTCCAAAATTCGGACCCCACTTAGGCGCCCCGGGATCCGTGCGGACGATCGGCACGTTTCTCGAGGTAACTCTAGCCGCCGGATCTGTCCCTATTATTTAATTATTCTTTAACCCTTTGAGGAACCTAGGGTTTTAGGCGTTCCCTCCTAGGTCGCTTCGTTCGGCGGCTAGGGTTTTCTCTTTAAGAGACGCCAAGAGAAGGGAAAAGAGAAGAGAGAAAAAGACGGCTAGGGTTTTCTCTTTAAGAGACGCCACGAGAAGGGAAAAGAGAAGAGAGAAAAAGACGGCTAGGGTTTCCTCTTCAAGAGACACTACGAGAGGGAAAAAGAGAAGAATTAAACGGGGCTTTCGGGAAAAGGACGGAGGTTGCTTGCTCGCGGGATCAACCGGGCAACGTTAGGACGATCCCCTCCCTCTCTTTTCCGGCGTTTCAAAGGTGAGTTTTTATTAGTTTTGTTGAGTAGGCGTTTCGGGGGTGGAGTCTTCACGGGGAACACCGCCGCCGCCGCCGCCGGACCGGCCGCGGGCGGGGCGCCGCGCGGCAGGAGCGTCGCGCGGGCACCACCCGCAGGCGAGCACCGCGCGGCGCTTGGCCGCGCGGGGCCGCCCGCAGGTGGGGCGCCCGCGCGGGCTGGTGCCGCGCGGGGTCGCCCCCGCACCGCGGGCATGCACCCGCGCGGCGCTTGGCCGCGCGGGGCCGCCCGCAGGTGGGGCGCCCGCGCGGGCTAAGGCCGCGCGGAGTCGCCCCCGCACCGCGGGCATGCGCCCGCGCGGCGCTTGGCCGCGCGGGGCCGCCCGCAGGTGGGGCGCCTGCGCGGGCTAAGGCCGCGCGGGGTCGCCCCCGCGCCGCGGGCAGCGCGCCCGCGCGGCGCTTGGCCGCGCGGGGCCGCCCGCAGGTGGGGCGCCCGCGCGGGCTAAGGCCGCGCGGAGTCGCCCCCGCACCGCGGGCAACGCGCCCGCGCGGCGCTTGGCCGCGCGGGGCCGCCCGCAGGTGGGGCGCCCGCGCAGGCTGGTGCCGCGCGGGGTCGCCCCCGCACCGCGGGCAACGTGCCCACGCGGCGCTTGGCCGCGCGGGGCCGCCCGCAGGTGGGGCGCCCGCGCGGGCTGGTGCCGCGCGGGGTCGCCCCCGCACCGCGGGCATGCGCCCGCGCGGCGCTTGGCCGCGCGGGGCCGCCCGCAGGTGGGGCGCCTGCGCGGGCTAAGGCCGCGCGGGGTCGCCCCCGCACCGCGGGCAATGCACCCGCGCGGCGCTTGGCCGCGCGGGGCCGCCCGCAGGTGGGGCGCCCGCGCGGGCTGGTGCCGCGCGGGGTCGCCCCCGCACCGCGGGCAACGCGCCCGCGCGGCGCTTGGCCGCGCGGGGCCGCCCGCAGGTGGGGCGCCCGCGCGGGCTGGTGCCGCGCGGGGTCGCCCCCGCACCGCGGACAACGCGCCCGCGCGGGCTGGGGCCACGGGGTGCTGTGCCCGGGCGGAGTGTGCGCTGCACGGGCCGGTGCCGGGCGGGGAACTCCGCCGCACATGGGTGGGAGTCGGTGTGAGTTTCGGATCCTTAGTCTTGACTTGCCCTTATACCTTCAGGAGTGCAGGACATTGTTGGCAACGGACGCACGATCTCGGACGTACCGAACGCCGGACGACACACACACAAGGTGGGTAAATTCGCCGAGGTTAATTGGGTAAGGGCGGACATGAGCAAAGGTGTTTCTCTCTAAGTTGCTCCTCGTGAGCAAAGGTGGGTTTCTCTCTAAGTTGCTCCTCGTGAGCAAAGGTGGGTTTCTCTCCAAGTTTCTCTTCATGAGCAAAGGTGTGTTCCTCTTCAAGTTGCTCTCAATGAGCAACGGTGTTTTCCTCTTTAAGATTTTCTCATGAGCAAAGGTGTTCACCCTTCTGGTTGTCCTTATGAGCAACGCTGACCCCGATTCTTACTTTATTCGCTTTATCATCTGAGGCTCAAGTTTTGCTACACGCACACCAGCGGTTTGGCCACCGCAAGGGTGTGCTTTTCCGGAAAAGTGGTACGTTGACCCGTGTACCCCACGCGGAGGTGGCGTTAGGAATGGGGGCCCTCATGGGTGGAGGGTGTGAGCGGTGACGCCGAGGTTGGTGCTCGGCGGCCGAGGCAGGTGCTCGGCAGAGAGGGGGGCACCGGGGTAGGGGCCCGGTGCGGTGTCCGGGGAGGGTGCCCGGTTTATGTTTGGTGCAGGTTGTGATCATTGTTGACGGTGTATGGGAGGGGGGGTGACAGTTGCTCTGGTTACAGTGGTTTGTTTTATTATAGTATTCTTGCTCATTATGTTTATTTCTAGTCACTGACTTCCCACACCGTGACAGGTTCGTCCAGGGGCGAGTGCTAGGGCGCCGGTGAGGACGCGAGGGTGCTGATCTGATTTTTGGGTGACTTCAGATACAGTGACTCTTCTTTCCCTTTTCTTTTGTTATTCATGATAGCTAGTTGTGGATTGCGACACCCCCGTGGGGTCGAAGTGGATGTTGCCCTTTTTCCTTTTCGAATAATTGAATGAATTCTACGTTCTCTCTTACTCGGCCGTTTTGAACGATGAAAAGCAAAGAAAACCGTTTGCGAAAACTACTTTTAAAACGTGGGTGTCGAGTGGGCACCGAGCTTTACAAACCTTATGGGATTTATGTGTTTGCGAACTGTTTTCATAAACGATGGCGTCGTGTGGATGCCGCTTTCAAAACCTTGTGATTATTTATCCTTTCAAAACACCGGCCTCTATGCTCTAAGTGAATGCTAGAATATCATGTGTATTGTTTGGTTGTATGTGTACGAGACCCCAACTGATGTGGTTAGAAATTGTATGTGCTACGCCTTCAAGTGACACTTTGTAGTTGAGACGCCGTGCATATACAAAGGAGACTCTGCCCGTTTGCAGAGTGAATTTGTGTATGCGGCGGGTCTGGGCACGCGCCGGGGAGTAATGTTTTACAAAAAAAAAATATATGGCTGATTCAGGGGCATCGGTGGCTCCTCTTCCGCGCGATTTGAACCCCCGGGGCGTGACAGATTAAGATGGTATCAGAGCGGTAAACTCTAACCACAACAGTCGGGGCCTAACATCCACGGGCGCAATACTCTGGCTGCTGAGTAATAAAGTGAACACGGGATAAATAAATAGAACACGAGTGTACGTGGGGGAGGGTAGAGATTAAGTAGAACCCTTTAGGAGCCAGGTTACCTTGTCAGTTATGTCTCTATGTTTTGTGATGATCGGTATGCTTTCATTATGTACGCAGATACAATAGCAGTCCAACACAGTGAGCGACGACCGACGGAAATGGACGCCGCAGCCGGAGCGAACCGCTTGCTGCGCAACCAACTGCGCGATGTGGCAGGACAGCTGCTGACTCTCACGGAGCGTCTGTGCATGCTGACGCGGGATCTTGAGAGCGTTGACCACTTCCAGCACGGCCCATGGGACGGTACCCCTCGCGGGATGCCACCAGCGGGATTTCCCACCTATCACGATGCAGTCAATTTGGCCATGCGTGCGGAGCAATAGTACGCCCGGCAAGGGTGCCCCTACCCTGACCCGGCGGAGGACCCCTATCTGGCGAGCCGTGCGACCAAACGTCCGAAGGTAGAACCGGAGTCTGGACCAGTGAAGAAGGAGGGGCCCGACCCATTGAAGCCGTGCGTCATTTGTGGCGGCGCACATCGAATGATGGGCTGCCCCTGGCGGGATGATCACTGTTTCCGGTGTGGTAGACCGGGTCACACGCGTTACACGTGCCCCCAGAAGCCAGGCGTCACTAGGCCCCCGGCGCCGGGACCTGTCGAAGCAGAGAAAGCCGCCACCCCCGCCTTGCAGGGGAGCCCCAAACCAAGGTACCGGGCGAACCAACACCTGGAAAATGCAAGGAAGGGTGGGCAGGTACCAACAGGAACCCCGGAGTCGCTACAAGGGCCCTGCGTCATCTGCGGAAAGGCGCATCGAGTGACGAACTGCCTTTGGAGGTACTCCCACTGCAATGGTTGTGGCAAACCAGATCACACCCGCGCTTCATGTCCGCGAGAACAGGCCGCTACAGCCGCAACGCCACAACCGGAGGGACGAGAGGATACCGCGGCTCCCAACCCACAGAAGGACCGACCCGACGGCTCGCCGTCGGCGGACTCGTACGATACCAGGACCCTGCCCAACCACGCAGTGTGGCGCTGGCCCAGGGGTTGCGGGAGGGCTACCCCAGCCGCCCCAGCAGACGGTGCAACGTCCCGAACCGAGTGACGACAGGTAATACTTGAACTACTTCTTTTAGTTGGGGACATCCGTCGAACCAGAGTAAACCATCCCTGACTGACCCCGACTAAACCCCCCCCCCCCCCAGGTCGTGTGAGTTATACCATCCTTTCTTTATCTGTTGTGGGTTTCGGCTATGTCCCGTCGTTAGTAATAGCTTCGTTGTTTTTCTGTTTGTTTTTCCTCGGATCTTTTGGGGAGGGGCGAACGCCTTTAAAAGGGACTGCGGGAATCCGCCGTTGGCGTAGTCCGCAGATACTCCCTTTTCTTTTCTAAGTTCCCTTCTTTTCTTTCATCCAAAACCAACCGGATTTGGCCTTGATCTATTTAGGCACGCACTCTTTTGTTTCTTCCTACTTGGGGACCGCGCACTTAGTAGCGAAAAGTAAAGGGCGCCGAGTTCCTTTGGACGGCCCAACGCTAAGGAAAGCTGTGAAGAGTCTAAAAAGCGATTAACAAGGGCGCCCGTGCTCGCCGTACCAACGCCCGGGGAAGACTTCGAGTTATGCCGCACTGCATCGCGAATTGGACTGGAGGGAGTACTAAGGCAGCAAGGAAGGGTCGTAGCCTATGCGACAAGGCAACTCAAGGACTACATGTAGAACTAACCGGCACACGACCTGGGGTTCGCCGCAGTCGACCTCGTCCTGAGACTGTTGAGGCACTATCTCTTCGGGGCCCACGGTAACGTACCCACGGACCACCAAAGCCTTAAACGCCCTTCCACCCAGAAGGAGCCGAACCTACGGCGAAGACGGTGGTTGGGGCTATTGAAGGATTACGACCTGGACACGAGACCGACTGACCAAGTATACATCGATGAGTTGCGAGGCTACACGGGACGCCGACACCTACCACTTCGGGCCAAACTACACTTCAGCCCGGCCTTTCGCCTCAGATGGATGGGCGATCCGAACGGGCGATCCAGATCCTCGAGGGCATACTCCGAGCGTGCATATTGGTTTTGAATGGGCGGATGGTCACACTACCTACCCCTCGTCGAGTTCGCCTACGGCGTCAATTACCAGACAAGCACCCGGGTGACACCGTACAAAGCATCATACGGTAGGCGCTGCAAACCCCCCCCCCCCCCCCCCCCCCCCCCCCCCTGATTTGTTGGAACGATCAGGGGCGAGGCGGGTCGGGTTGAGAGGCTAGTTGCGCCATAGTACGTGGGACTTTTTGGGATTCCGGAGTGCGACGGCCCCGTGGCCCATCGCCTCGCCCTACCACCGAATCACGACCGAGTTCTGGTCGTGTCCGCGCATTCATGCTTCGGAAGTATCCCCCAATCCGTCGCGAGTGCTTGACGACTCTGCAAATCGAGTTCAAAGAAAACTTGAACTACGAGGAAGAGCCGGTGCGGACCCTAGCGCGGGAGGACTGAAAAGCTACGAAATCGGACTTCTCCCTACGTGAAGGTGTTTTGGAGCAATCAGGAAGAACGTGAGACAACCTGGGAACTCGAATCAAGGATGAAGGAGTGCTACCCGGAACCCCTTCGCAGCAGGCGGGAGTTAAGTTTCGGGGACGAAACTTGTTTTTATTAGTGAGTGATGTAAGACCTGGCTTTTTCGTGACCCTTCCCGTTACCCCTTTTTCTTCGACTGCCCGACTGAGGGACAATTTTTGGGTGTTTTTTCCGGAGAATCCGTCGGGGCTCGCGGACATTTTTAGGCGGAAGGGCTCGCGAAATGGAGAACGGGGGCGCGATCGGTTTCAGATTCCGACTCCCGGTTCACCCGGAATAATTTTTCCAAAATTCGGACCCCACTTAGGCGCCCCGGGATCCGTGCGGACGATCGGCACGTTTCTCGAGGTAACTCTAGCCGCCGGATCTGTCCCTATTATTTAATTATTCTTTAACCCTTTGAGGAACCTAGGGTTTTAGGCGTTCCCTTCTAGGTCGCTTCGTTCGGCGGCTAGGGTTTTCTCTTTAAGAGACGCCAAGAGAAGGGAAAAGAGAAGAGAGAAAAAGACGGCTAGGGTTTTCTCTTTAAGAGACGCCACGAGAAGGGAAAAGAGAAGAGAGAAAAAGACGGCTAGGGTTTCCTCTTCAAGAGACTCTACGAGAGGGAAAAAGAGAAGAATTAAACGGGGCTTTCGGGAAAAGGACGGAGGTTGCTTGCTCGCGGGATCAACCGGGCAACGTTAGGACGATCCCCTCCCTCTCTTTTCCGGCGTTTCAAAGGTGAGTTTTTATTAGTTTTGTTGAGTAGGCGTTTCGGGGGTGGAGTCTTCACGGGGAACACCGCCGCCGCCGCCGCCGGACCGGCCGCGGGCGGGGCGCCGCGCGGCAGGAGCGTCGCGCGGGCACCACCCGCAGGCGAGCACCGCGCGGCGCTTGGCCGCGCGGGGCCGCCCGCAGGTGGGGCGCCCGCGCGGGCTGGTGCCGCGCGGGGTCGCCCCCGCACCGCGGGCATGCACCCGCGCGGCGCTTGGCCGCGCGGGGCCGCCCGCAGGTGGGGCGCCCGCGCGGGCTAAGGCCGCGCGGAGTCGCCCCCGCACCGCGGGCATGCGCCCGCGCGGCGCTTGGCCGCGCGGGGCCGCCCGCAGGTGGGGCGCCTGCGCGGGCTAAGGCCGCGCGGGGTCGCCCCCGCGCCGCGGGCAGCGCGCCCGCGCGGCGCTTGGCCGCGCGGGGCCGCCCGCAGGTGGGGCGCCCGCGCGGGCTAAGGCCGCGCGGAGTCGCCCCCGCACCGCGGGCAACGCGCCCGCGCGGCGCTTGGCCGCGCGGGGCCGCCCGCAGGTGGGGCGCCCGCGCGGGCTGGTGCCGCGCGGGGTCGCCCCCGCACCGCGGGCATGCGCCCGCGCGGCGCTTGGCCGCGCGGGGCCGCCCGCAGGTGGGGCGCCTGCGCGGGCTAAGGCCGCGCGGGGTCGCCCCCGCACCGCGGGCAATGCACCCGCGCGACGCTTGGCCGCGCGGGGCCGCCCGCAGGTGGGGCGCCCGCGCGGGCTGGTGCCGCGCGGGGTCGCCCCCGCACCGCGGGCAACGCGCCCGCGCGGCGCTTGGCCGCGCGGGGCCGCCCGCAGGTGGGGCGCCCGCGCGGGCTGGTGCCGCGCGGGGTCGCCCCCGCACCGCGGGCAACGCGCCCGCGCGGCGCTTGGCCGCGCGGGGCCGCCCGCAGGTGGGGCGCCCGCGCGGGCTGGTGCCGCGCGGGGTCGCCCCCGCACCGCGGACAACGCGCCCGCGCGGGCTGGGGCCACGGGGTGCTGTGCCCGGGCGGAGTGTGCGCTGCACGGGCCGGTGCCGGGCGGGGAACTCCGCCGCACATGGGTGGGAGTCGGTGTGAGTTTCGGATCCTTAGTCTTGACTTGCCCTTATACCTTCAGGAGTGCAGGACATTGTTGGCAACGGACGCACGATCTCGGACGTACCGAACGCCGGACGACACACACACAAGGTGGGTAAATTCGCCGAGGTTAATTGGGTAAGGGCGGACATGAGCAAAGGTGTTTCTCTCTAAGTTGCTCCTCGTGAGCAAAGGTGGGTTTCTCTCTAGTTGCTCTTCGTGAGCAAAGGTGTGTTCCTCTTCAAGTTGCTCTCAATGAGCAACGGTGTTTTCCTCTTTAAGATTTTCTCATGAGCAAAGGTGTTCACCCTTCTGGTTGTCCTTATGAGCAACGCTGACCCCGATTCTTACTTTATTCGCTTTATCATCTGAGGCTCAAGTTTTGCTACACGCACACCAGCGGTTTGGCCACCGCAAGGGTGTGCTTTTCCGGAAAAGTGGTACGTTGACCCGTGTACCCCACGCGGAGGTGGCATTAGGAATGGGGGCCCTCATGGGTGGAGGGTGTGAGCGGTGACGCCGAGGTTGGTGCTCGGCGGCCGAGGCAGGTGCTCGGCAGAGAGGGGGGCACCGGGGTAGGGGCCCGGTGCGGTGTCCGGGGAGGGT
Organism: Tillandsia leiboldiana; assembly: GCA_029204045.2. Classification (NCBI taxonomy): domain Eukaryota; kingdom Viridiplantae; phylum Streptophyta; class Magnoliopsida; order Poales; family Bromeliaceae; genus Tillandsia; species Tillandsia leiboldiana. The sequence goes on along the minus strand of JAQNDB010000134.1, from coordinate 67,551 downwards.
GCCCGGTTTATGTTTGGTGCAGGTTGTGATCATTGTTGACGGTGTATGGGAGGGGGGTGACAGTTGCTCTGGTTACAGTGGTTTGTTTTATTATAGTATTCTTGCTCATTATGTTTATTTCTAGTCACTGACTTCCCACACCGTGACAGGTTTGTCCAGGGGCGAGTGCTAGGGCGCCGGTGAGGACGCGAGGGTGCTGATCTGATTTTTGGGTGACTTCAGATACAGTGACTCTTCTTTCCCTTTTCTTTTGTTATTCATGATAGCTAGTCGTGGATTGCGACACCCCCGTGGGGTCGAAGTGGATGTTGCCCTTTTTCCTTTTCGAATAATTGAATGAATTCTACGTTCTCTCTTACTCGGCCGTTTTGAACGATGAAAAGCAAAGAAAACCGTTTGCGAAAACTACTTTTAAAACGTGGGTGTCGAGTGGGCACCGAGCTTTACAAACCTTATGGGATTTATGTGTTTGCGAACTGTTTTCATAAACGATGGCGTCGTGTGGATGCCGCTTTCAAAACCTTGTGATTATTTATCCTTTCAAAACACCGGCCTCTATGCTCTAAGTGAATGCTTGAATATCATGTGTATTGTTTGTGTTGGGTCGTATATAATACGGATCTAAATAGGGGAAGAAACACCTAGAGGGGGGTGAATAGGTGTAAACGTATAAACACTCCAAAAATCGTTGCGATAAAACCCAATGCGGAAAATAAAATAACACGCAAGATTTTTACGTGGAAAACTCCATCACCGGAGTAAAAAACCACGGGACCGATAACACGGCAGAAATCCACTAGAATTAAAACACGTACAGGGTGATTTACCGTACACACTTACGACTCAACCTTTTCCATACGCTCCTAGAGGATCTTCTCCGCTCGCTCCGACGCTTCTCGAATCCACGATCTGCGCCCAACGCCGAATCCACGGCGTCCAACGTCGAATCCACGACGTCCGACCGAATCCACGGTCTTCACCCAATAGCACCCTTCGAATCCACGAACGTGCCTCGCTCCGAATCCACGAGAGCGATTGAACCTTGAATCCACAAGGACACGCGAATCCACGCGCCGATTTTTGGGGAAAATCGTTGTTTTTGGGTGGTGATGATCCGCCGAATACTTAGATCAAAGATAGATCGGAAATACCATCTAAGTATTCATTAGTTTGATTCAACTCAAGATGTGAGTATGAAAACCTTGAATCAAACTAATCAATATAGATGAAGAAACATAGAGTATTCTCTAATGATTTCCTTTCTTCTCTATATGTGGATCTATAGCCGTATAAGATGATATATGAAAATGACGGCTATGTGGATTGACCCTAGAAAGAAAGACATAGGGTCTATTTATAGGTTAGAAACCCTAGGAAGGAGATAAGAATCAAAAACCTGCCATTTCTGGATTTTTACGAACGGCGATCCGGATCGTGATAACTGGGATCCGGATCGTCATAACGAATCAGCCAATTCCAGAAAAACGAGGGTTCGGGATCCGGATCATGTGACTACGATCCGGATCGTTCATACAGTTCACCAAACATCAACGTTCGGGATCCGGATTGCGAAGCAAGATCCGGATCGTTCAAGGTAGATGGTAAACTCAACGTTCGGGATCCGGATCAAGAGACTACGATCCGGATTGCGACGATGTATGAACGAACCACCTTCGGGATCCGGATCGAACAGCCTGATCCGGATCCTGAACATGTCCCAAGTCCAGTTTTTGATTTTTATGCAATGAAAGACTCTTCCAAGTGTTTCTACACTACAAGAAGTATTCGGATCACACACATTCTTTAGTTAAACATACCTGATCCTTTTGAATTCTTCTTTCTTGAGATTGAGTTAAATGATCCAACTTTCTTCACCTTCAATCTTCAAGACTTGAGACTTTCACGAAACTACGCCAACTCAAATTCCGTAACAATCTCCCCCTTTGGCGGTTTCGTGACAAAACATAGATCCACTAAAGAAAATTTCAAAAAGATATTTTTGTTGCTATCACCATACAACAAAAATTTACAATGGAGATCCAAAATACAATACATGAGTTAAACTCCTAAAACAGACTCTAGACTTAGACATCTGTACTCTCTGCAAAAAGAAATCATTCTTGACAAAAGAAATCGTTAGATACCTCAAGAATTTTGTATCATTCAAAAAACCACAAACAGAGATGAAGTTTATACTCATTCATACTTACCATGACATTTATACATTCAGATATGTAAACAGATCATAGTTAAAACACCAACATATCCTCTTTGCAAGTAAAAACCAAATGTCATGAACATGTTTGTGACAAACTAATATATATAAAGATATGTAATTGATCAGAGTTAAGAACCAACATATCTTCTATGCAATCAAAAACCAAGTGTCACAAACTTGTTAGAGAACATCAACTTGTTAGTTATATTACATGCCCAAATAGTTAGCAAATAGTTAGTCGAGGCATGCATACAATCACAAGATGAAAACCAAAGTTGAAGTTGAGATCATACTTACCTTGATGTATACAAAATCTTCATCATCAAGATTTTCACAATCATTGTTCATTGTTCAAATCATTGTTCTAACCTCTCTCATTGTCTCTCATTGTTCTAAACTCTCTCTCCCCCTTTTTGTCACAAATAAAGCCAAAAATTACAGAAGTGGAGAGAATGGTTAATAGTTTAAGTTCGAGGACTAAAGACTCAAATTAAAACTTAAAAACCTGCACAACAGTAGGATTTAAACATATGCATAATAAACAGAAATTAGAAGGATACGGATCATTCAGACTCGTCTGAACTGATACAGCCGAGGATTTGGAAAATCTTCTTTATTCGCTTGTTCATTGCTGACTGATTTTTATTTACCTTCTTTATTTCTTCCTTTACCTCAATCAGTTCATTTGATATACGTTCTTGCTCGTTGGAGAGCCTTTGCTGTTCTTTATAGATTGAGGTAACAGAAGCATCATCATCAGAAGTTGATTGTGGCGCTTCTTGTGCCGGAGGTGCTGGTTGAGTTGGAGGAGCTTCTGCCGGTGCAGAAGTTGTTGCTTGTTGTCGTTGTTCTCGTTGCCGGTGAAGAGGTATGAAAGGTTCATCTGGCTTCGTCGAGAGAGACTTCACAATTGTCGTCTCATTAATGGTGCCCAAACTGTACATGTATGAGCTCGCGCTTGTATCGACTTTAAACTTTCTAAGGATGCGCATGATAATCATTGGATAGGGTAGTCTCTCTGAGGGGTGAGAGTGTTCCACATATCGCGCCATCCTTGACCAAATGAGATAAGGAATATTCAAGTTTGCTCCCATCAATGCGGCCGGGTTTCCAAGAAGATAAAGGTATAACATTCTGTCCCATCGAAGAACCTTCGTATTCATGTTGGGAAGAATGTTGTAGCAGACAATGAAGTTTAAGTACCTATACTCTGGTCGAAGCTCTCTAGAGAAAACAGAATTTCCGGTCGACCGAGTATTTGGAATACAAATTCCATTAACTACAACTCTCCAGGAGTTGTCGTTGAAGCTTTGAGTTTTTAGGTAATGGAGTCCATCAGCTCTGGCAGCCATATCTAGCACAACTCCAATCAGCTGGGGTGTGACTTTGATTCTGATATTTTTAACCAAAGTGTAAAATTCTCGACGTCCATCCTCGTGATCAATCAGACTTGCAGCGTTCTGATAAAAAATTCGAACTGAGTGTGGACAGTACCCAGTAGTCTCAGGGAAGTTGCAAATTTGAGCAAGACCAACTTGGTCAAACAAAGTCCCAAAAGCTACAGATCGTTCCTTCATTGGTTTGACATTGACATGTCTCTCGCCAATGCATTCCCTCTTCTCAAAATCCTTGATTCTGTCGGAGCTGATGAAGTCTTGTGGAGGAGGCTGCCTAGCAACTGGTTCCTCAATGGAAATTCCCTGAGCACTGCCTCTTTTTCTTGCACCGGTTTTTCTTTTTGTTCCAACTGGACTTGGTTCCATTGGTGCTTTCCCTTTTTCAGCTGCAGTAGGTTTTGAAGCTTCAGCAGTTGCTTTCCCTTTGGAGGCAATGGGAGCAGCTTGCTCGATTTCGATGTTATCCCAGTCGATCGACTCTGTTTCTGATTCAGTGTCGGAATCAACCTTAGTCTTCTTTGCTTTCTTAGCCTTCTTAGGCTTGGCAGTATCCTTGACATGTACCATGGCAGCAAGTAAGAAAATAATCCAAGTGATCACCATTTTGAGTGCTAGTGAAAAATGTATCCTGTGAAGACCAACTCAAGAACACATGAAAAATTGTTAATTTTCAAAGATTTGAAAAATTGTACCCAAACAATCATAATCATGTAGAGAGACTAAGAATCAAATTAGTTTTGCAAAAGGACTTCTAAAAATAGATCAATTGCATGAATTTCGAAAATCCTTATTATATGCCCTAAAACCGAAATTTTAGAAATCGAAGCCTAAAAATCCGTTAATCAGGAGAAAACCTAGCATATAATCAAAACTAATCAACCCAGAGTTCTTATTTCAAAAGAAATTTGATCAAAAACCATCCACAAACAAAATTGATCCAAAAATTTCGTGCGTTTGAGGAAGAAAAGAAGAAAACGATGAAAAACCGAGATTTTGATCAATAAAACTTACTTGGAATTGAAGAACTTGAGTCAGAAAGCTTCCAAGGAGGATGAAATCTTAGAGAGAAGCGCTCTGGAAACTTCGGAACAAAAGATTGGAGTAAAGAAATCAAAAACCCCTTTCGTTCCTTATAAAACCTAGCCGCGATCCGGATCAGTTCATAACTGCGATCCGGATCGGCTACCTGCAGTAAGAAACTGCGTTCGGGATCCGGATCGGCAGATACAATCCGGATCGTCAGCCCGCAGGAGAAAACCTGCGTTCGGGATCCGGATCACCTTGCCCGATCCGGATCGGCCCCAACTTTTTCTTTAGAAAAATTTCAGAGAAATTCATGAAAAACCAGAAAAAGATTGTAAGCACAAAGGTGTATCAACTTTGAACAAAAATCATCGTTTCGTACAACAAGAATTAGATTATGCCAAATCTATCAATAATATCCAAAAATGAAACGAAAATTTACAAGAATTAAATCCCTTAAAGTTGAACACATTCAATTACATCTAACTTGATCTTATGAGTAATGCCTTTATCAAATAATCAATTCAGTAAAGAAAATGAAATACAAAGATCAATAGATGTTTGAAATCCCAAATATAATAGATAATATTTCTAGACAATCTGTTGAAGAGAGTGGCTCTTTGAGCATCTTTCTTTAAAATCCCACCTTATACCAACCTTGAAATTTGACAGAGTCAAGTATTTCAACATGCATTTTACTTAATCAAAAATTTGAACAACCATGCTTGGTATACATGTGGTAGCTGCACACAATACTCGGACGACCGAGGTGGTAGCTCTTTCCTCCATGTGGTGGTAGTTTTCACACTCCTCATTGGGATGTAACTCTTTCCACATCTTTTGAGCATTTTACATTATCTTTGACTCCCCCTCAATTGGCTATCAATTATTTAAGATATAAAGTATTCAACCAAAAATTGATCTCGATTTCATACTCGACAAAACAGTCAAATAAGATAATGACTATACCAAGAGATCATTGAGAGAGAAATTGACTTTGATCACTTTAGAAGATGATTTAATTAACATAAACGATCATTGCAACAATGAAATATTATGATGGCAAAAGCATAATAAATTTCTAAATGTGTGAACAGATGCAATTAAAGTCAATTAAGATCTATGCTCAATTACTATCCTATGTACAAACATAGATAATGAACAAAACAAAAACAAATACAAAACCTATCCTAAGCAAAGGTTTCAAAAGAAGTTTATTTCAAGGAAAGCATACCAATTGCTTTTCGCAAATGAATAAAACGTTTTTGATCCAAAGGTTTTGTTAGAAAGTCAGCTAATTGATCTTCAGTTGAAATATATGAAAGTTGAAGAGTATTTGATTCAACTAGCTCTCTAAGAAAATGATATCTAAGTTCAATATGTTTTGTTCTAGAGTGCAACACAGGGTTTTTAGAAATGTTAATAGCACTTGTGTTGTCACAAAGAATTGTTACCGAAGATGCTGAAATGCGGAAGTCACTCAATACGCTTTTCATCCAAATGAGTTGAGTTGAGCAACTTCCAGCTGAAATGTATTCCGCTTCGGCAGTCGAGAGTGCTATGCAATTCTGTTTTTTACTGTGCCATGCAACAAGGCAGTGGCCAAGATAGAAGCATGCACCACTCGTGCTTTTCCGATCATCCACTGATCCTGCCCAATCGGCATCTGAGTATCCAACAATGTCCAGACTTGTTCCCATAGGATACCAAATTCCGAAATTAATTGATCCTTTGATGTACCGGATGATCCGTTTCACCGCTTTCAGGTGAACCTCCTTTGGTGCTGATTGATATCTCGCGCAAATCCCAACACTAAAGGATATATCCGGGCGACTAGCCGTGAGGTAAAGTAGACTTCCAATCATACTTCTATACAGTTTCTCGTCTACATTCTCACTATGTGATTCACTTCCAAGTCCCTTGTGGCTAGTTCCCATTGGAGTTGGAAAATCTTTACAATTTTCTAGATCAAACTTTTTGACCAACTCCAGTGCATACTTGGATTGACTCAAGTGAATACCTTCATCATTCTGTTTAATTTGCAATCCAAGAAAATAAGACAATTCGCCCATCATGGACATCTCAAATTCGCTTTCCATGGTCTCCGCGAATTTAGAAGCATCATTATCTTTTGTTGCACCAAATACAATGTCATCGACATAGATTTGTGCTACAATGAAATTATTTTGATAATGCTTCACAAAGAGAGTCCTGTCAGCTCCCCCTCGAGTATAGCCCTTCTCCAAAAGGTGCTTTGTTAACCTTTCGTACCATGCTCGCGGTGCTTGTTTCAGACCGTAAAGAGCCTTTTTCAAACGAAAAACATGGTTAGGTTGTTTATGATCTACAAAACCTTTCGGTTGAGCTACATAAACTTCCTCATTTAAAAACCCATTTAGAAATGCGCTCTTAACGTCCATTTGAAATAATTTGATTTTAAAATGACAAGCAATAGCAAACAATATACGAATAGACTCGAGTCTAGCTACAGGGGCGAAAGTTTCGTCAAAGTCTATACCTTCTACTTGAGAGTAGCCTTGAGCAACTAGTCGTGCCTTGTTCCTGATGATAGTACCATCTTCATCTTTCTTGTTCTTGAAGATCCATTTGGTACCTATCACATTATGTTGCTTTGGAGGCTTCGTTAATTCCCAGACTTTGTTTCGCTCAAATTGATGGAGCTCTTCCTGCATAGCTTTAATCCAGTAGTCATCCTGAAGAGCTTCATCTATTGTCTTTGGTTCGATTAAGGATACGTAGCAAGCAAATCCGCAAACCAACTGCCTTCGAGTTCTAACTCCTTCTTGTGGATCTCCAATGATGTTCGATTCCGGATGATCCTTGGAGATTCGTAGCGTTTGTTGAAACGGAGTACTCGGAGGTACACGAGATGATTCCTGCACATCAGATAAACTAGAAGAACCATTAGATGCATCATTAATATTGGAAGTATTATTATGAGAAGATGCACTAGCAGGAGAATCATCATCTAGAGAGATATCGAGGGTAGATTTTTCAGATTCAAAGTGAGAAGCTTCATCTACTTTAACATTTATAGATTCTACGATCGTCTTAGATTCAATGTTAAATACTCGATATGCTCTGCTATTCGTAGAATAACCCAAAAAGATCCCTTCATCGCTTCGAGAGTCGAACTTTCCAAGATTTTCACGGTCACGTAAGATGTAACATCGACTCCCGAAGATACGAAAGTACTTGATATCCGGTTTTCTACTAAACCACAGCTCATATGGTGTATTCAAGGTTCCTGGGCGCAAATACACTCTGTTAATGACATAGACAGCGGTGTTCACAGCTTCAGCCCAAAAATGTAGCGGTAATTTCCGGCTATGAAGCATCACACGCGCCATCTCTTGAACAACCCTGTTTTTGCGCTCAACAACACCATTTTGCTGAGGTGTATAGGGTGCCGAGAATTCATGTTTAATGCCATTTGAAGTACAAAAGTCAATGAATTTTGAATTTATGAATTCTCCACCCCTATCACTTCTAACACGAATGATCTTTTCATTCTTTTCAATCATAATACGATGGCAAATCTCATGAAAAGAGTCAAACGTATCAGCTTTCTCTCTCAAAAATGCTACCCATGAAAACCGAGAGAAAACATCAACCAATAAGAAAGAATATACAATTTACCTTGCAAGGATGGTTGACGAGTTGGCCAAAAGAAAAAGAAGAAAAAAAATAGTCTACATAAACTATACAAGATTTAATCGTAGAACGATTAAAGACAAGGAGGGGTTTCACCTTTGCATACCCAAACCTTTTGAGTTTTGGAGTATGTTGGTAAAGGTTGAGAGATTCTCCTTGAAGACGACGTCTTGTATGATTGATCTTTTTCTTTTGTCATCGTCTTGTTTGAGGTGCTACCAATGTTCTTTTCTTTTGAAAAATCCTTCCTTGAATTCCGGGAAGTGAGCTTATTGGTAGCAATTGCAAGATGTGGTTGATTTGTTCTTTGGGCTCCAATCTCGCAATTTCTTTTGATGTGCCCTGCAAAATTACAACGAAAACATACCTTTGAGCTTGACGATTCCGAAGAGGATGAGGTAGGTTTGTTGTCGTTGTTTGTCTTGAATTCCGGTGTCGGAGGAGGAGATACCGACTGAGGCACAAAGACTGTCCCACTCGAACTTGGACTGTTTCCAGTTTGAGTGTATCCGAGGCCGAACCTATTTGATTGACCAAGACCAAGAAGTCTATCCAACTTACTCCTTCCTGAAGAGAATCGCTGTAAGTCATTCTTGAGTTGGAAAATGGTCTTTGTCATTTCCAGGTTATCCTGTCGAGCCTCGTTGTAGAGCTTTGAAAAGTGATTCGCGTTATCCACCAGATTTGTATGTTCCTTTTCAAGTTGCTCATTGGACTCTTGAAGGGAAGCATTAACTATTACCAGATTTTCCCTTTCCACTTCAAGAGCGTTTGAGAAAGAAGTTGCCCTTTTTACTTCTTCTTCGAGATCATGCAATCTCCTTCTCAAACTCTTGTTTTGCTTAGCCACTTTCTTTGAATCCCTCAAAAGTCTGTGGTAGGCTAGAGCAAACTCTTCACCTTCCGAATCATCCGATTCGTTGTCCGTTGCATTCTTTTCAACAGTGGAGTTGGACAACGACTCAGATGTATTTGCCATAAAGCACATGAATGGTGAAGATGTGGACGCGTGGAATGCCATGGAGCTCTTTTCTTCATCACTTGAAGACGACTCATTTGACGTTGAGTTGTCATCCCAAGTGACGACTTGCATCGCCTTCTTCTTTGCCGGATACTTGTTAGGACACTCCGTTGCAATGTGGCCGTAGCCTCGACATTTGAAGCATTGCAGTTGTCCTTCTGAACTTTTCTTATCCTTTGAGAAGTTCTCTTGCTTTCTTGACTTGTAACTTGGAATACCCTTGCCTTTGTTCGACTTTCCGAAGGATGGAGATTTGCTTGAATTACCCCTTCGGAAGTTGCGGCGAAACTTCCTTGTCAAGAGAGCGAGCTGCTTCTCAAATTCCTCCATAGAAAGGTTCTCGTCATCGTCTGAGGAGGATGTATCCGCGTCTTCTTGCTTAGTTGTTTTCAACGCATAACCTGAAGACTTAGAAGTGGATGCTTTTCCAGAAGAATTGTTAGTATTAAAAGTCATTTCATAAGTTTGTAATGAACCAACTAATTCTTCTACACGTATTTCGTCCGGGTGTTTAATAGTTTCAATGGCAGTAACCTTTGGGCGAAATCGTTCAGGAAGAGTTCTTAAGATTTTTCTTACAATCTTAAATTCTGGAATCTTCTCTCCCAGATTAGCACATGAGTTTACGATGTCTTGCAATCGTGTATAGTAGTCCGTGAAAGATTCATTTTCTGCCATTAAGATAGAGTCAAACTTGCTCGTAAGCATCTGCAGTTTCTGAATCTTCACGAGGTTAGTTCCCTCATGTGTAACCTGGAGAACATCCCAGATTTCTTTCGCAGTCTCACATGCCGAGACGCGAGAGAATTCAGTTTGAGATAAGGCATTAAAAATAGCATTAATTCCCTTGCCATTGTAAGAAGATAACTCAAACTCTTCCTTGGTCCATTTCGACCTAGGTTTTAAGGTGTGAACATCAGAGATAAGTTCAGTTGGATTAGTCCATCCTGATTCAATTGAATGCCACACCCTTTCGTCGATGGAAGATAAAAAGGCTTTCATCCGTACTTTCCAGTACGCATAATTTGTTCCATCAAAGAAAGGGGGTCGATTGATGTTTCCACCTTCAACCATTGTTCACAACCCTATTCCCGCTCTGATACCACTTGTTGGGTCGTATATAATACGGATCTAAATAGGGGAAGAAACACCTAGAGGGGGTGAATAGGTGTAAACGTATAAACACTCCAAAAATCGTTGCGATAAAACCCAATGCGGAAAATAAAATAACACGCAAGATTTTTACGTGGAAAACTCCATCACCGGAGTAAAAAACCACGGGACCGATAACACGGCAGAAATCCACTAGAATTAAAACACGTACAGGGTGATTTACCGTACACACTTACGACTCAACCTTTTCCATACGCTCCTAGAGGATCTTCTCCGCTCGCTCCGACGCTTCTCGAATCCACGATCTGCGCCCAACGCCGAATCCACGGCGTCCAACGTCGAATCCACGACGTCCGACCGAATCCACGGTCTTCACCCAATAGCACCCTTCGAATCCACGAACGTGCCTCGCTCCGAATCCACGAGAGCGATTGAACCTTGAATCCACAAGGACACGCGAATCCACGCGCCGATTTTTGGGGAAAATCGTTGTTTTTGGGTGGTGATGATCCGCCGAATACTTAGATCAAAGATAGATCGGAAATACCATCTAAGTATTCATTAGTTTGATTCAACTCAAGATGTGAGTATGAAAACCTTGAATCAAACTAATCAATATAGATGAAGAAACATAGAGTATTCTCTAATGATTTCCTTTCTTCTCTATATGTGGATCTATAGCCGTATAAGATGATATATGAAAATGACGGCTATGTGGATTGACCCTAGAAAGAAAGACATAGGGTCTATTTATAGGTTAGAAACCCTAGGAAGGAGATAAGAATCAAAAACCTGCCATTTCTGGATTTTTACGAACGGCGATCCGGATCGTGATAACTGGGATCCGGATCGTCATAACGAATCAGCCAATTCCAGAAAAACGAGGGTTCGGGATCCGGATCATGTGACTACGATCCGGATCGTTCATACAGTTCACCAAACATCAACGTTCGGGATCCGGATTGCGAAGCAAGATCCGGATCGTTCAAGGTAGATGGTAAACTCAACGTTCGGGATCCGGATCAAGAGACTACGATCCGGATTGCGACGATGTATGAACGAACCACCTTCGGGATCCGGATCGAACAGCCTGATCCGGATCCTGAACATGTCCCAAGTCCAGTTTTTGATTTTTATGCAATGAAAGACTCTTCCAAGTGTTTCTACACTACAAGAAGTATTCGGATCACACACATTCTTTAGTTAAACATACCTGATCCTTTTGAATTCTTCTTTCTTGAGATTGAGTTAAATGATCCAACTTTCTTCACCTTCAATCTTCAAGACTTGAGACTTTCACGAAACTACGCCAACTCAAATTCCGTAACAGTTTGGTTGTATGTGTACGAGACCCCAACTGATGTGGTTAGAAATTGTATGTGCTACGCCTTCAAGTGACACTTTGTAGTTGAGACGCCGTGCATATACAAAGGAGACTCTGCCCGTTTGCAGAGTGAATTTGTGTATGCGGCGGGTCTGGGCACGCGCCGGGGAGTAATGTTTTACAAAAAAAAAATATATGGCTGATTCAGGGGCATCGGTGGCTCCTCTTCCGCGCGATTTGAACCCCCGGGGCGTGACAGAAGTATTCGGATCACCAAAAATAATTAGTTAAACATACCTGATCCTTTTGAATTCTTCTTTCTTGAGATTGAGTTAAATGATCCAACTTTCTTTATCTTCAATCTTCAAGACTTAACCGAATTCACGAAATACGCCAACTCAAATTCCGTAACAATCTCCCCCTTTGGCGGTTTCGTGACAAAACACAAATCCACTCAAGAAAATTCAAAAAGATATTTTTGTTGCTATCACCATACAACAAAAATTTACAATGGAGATCCAAAATAAAATAGATACATGAGTTAAACTCCTAAAACAGACTCTAGACTTAGACATCTGTACTCTCTGCAAAAGAAATCATTCTTGACAAAAGAAATCGTTAGATACCTCAAGAATTTTATATCATTCAAAAACCACATACAGAGATGAAGTTTATACTCATTTATACTTACCATGACATTTATACATTCAGATATGTAATTTGATCATAGTTAAAAACCAACATATCTCCTATGCAATCAAAATCCAAATGTCACAAAATTGTTAGTGAACATCAACTTGTTAGTTATATTACATGCCCAAATAGTTAGCAAATAGTTAGTCGAGGCATGCGTGCAATCACAAATGAAAACCAAAAGTTGAAGTTCTACTTACCTTACTTACCTTCATGGTTCAACTGGACAATCAAGATTGTTCAAACTGTTCTAATACTCTCTCCCCCTTTTTGTCACAAAGTTAGCCAAAATTACCAAAAAGGTGAGAAAAGTTAACAAGTTCAAGAACCAAAACTGTGAGCTAAAAACTAAAAACTAAAACTTAAAAACCTGCATAGGAAAAAGATTAAAAATCTGCACAAGAAAAGATTAAAAAGTTTGAGTACAAATCAAGCATCTGAGTCAGAGTCTTCAGAGCTCGTGCAGCCCATCTTAGAGAACATCTTTTTCACCAGCTTGTTCATTGAATTGACCTTCTTTGTTATGGTAATATGAGCTGTCGTGATGAGCTCAAGCTCATTGGAAATTTTCTTCTGTTCCTTCGAAATCTGTTCCTGCTCAAAAGATAATCGTTGTTGTTCTTTGTAGATGGATGAGACTGATGCTTCATCCCCTGGTGCGGGTTCTGGTTGTGATGGTGATGCGGAAGTGCCGGTACTGGGTTTCGTTCCGCATGGATGAACTGGAGTGACATGAGGCAATTTGTGAAGAGACTTGACAATGGTGGACTCATCGATCATGCCCAAGCAGTGATGATAAGTTGTTGCACTAATATCAACTTGAAATCTCTTCAAGATCCTCATTATAATCAATGGAAATGGGATCCTTTCAGTGGGATGAGGATGCTCAACATATATCGTCATTCTATTCCAAATAATGTATGGAATGTTGATATTTAATCCCATTGCCTCTGACGGATGTCCTAAGAGATACAAAAACAGCATTCGATCCCATCTCAAGACTTTCGTCTGCATATTTGGAAGGATATTGTAACAAGTGATGAAGTTTAGGAACCGGTACTCAAGACGAAGTTCCTTGGATTTGATAGACTTCTCCGTTGATTGAGTTCCCTCCAAACATATTCCCTTTATGACCATTTGCCACATCGTGTTTGTCAAAACCTTTCCCTTCAAGTAATTAAGTCCTGTCTTGCTGGCTTGCATTCCCAATACCTCGCCAATTAACTGTGGAGTAATTTTAAACCTCGTGCCTTGGATATTCGTGTAAAACTCCATCGGACCATTTTCATTTTCTCGAAGGTGCCGTGCATTTGTATAGAAGGTCCTCACGTGATGCAGACAGTATCCAAGCATTTCTGGGAATCGGCATACTTGAATAAGGTTTGCTTGTTCAATCAGAACATCAAACTCGGGGGAGTGATCTCGTAGAGCCTCAATATTAACATGCCTCTCGCCAATGCACTCACGATTCTCAAATGCCCTTAGGCGATCCGCATTAACGAACACTTGTTCCTCACGAGGTGGAGAATCCGGAACTATTGGTTCGTTAATCTCGAGACCTCGTGCTCGTCCAAACTGTCGAGCCAGTCTTTTTCTTTTCATTGAGATAGAGGATGTCATTGGCGCTTTACCTTTTGACGTGTCGAAAGTCTTTTGCTTAGGTTGAACAGGCATTGATTCATCATCCGACAGTTTGTCCCAATCAACTTCTTGATTATCTGCTTCAGCCTCTGAGTCGCTGACCAGAAGAAACTCACCTTTCCGTTGAGTTTTCTTAGCTCTTTTCAGTTTGTTTGTTGCTCGAGTGTGTACCATGGCAACTAGCAGGAAGATGATCCATGAAAACGTCATTGTTGCTATTTCTTGTGAAAGGAAATCCTGTGAGCAACAACTCAAGAACACGAAAAAATTGTTAATTTTCAAAAATTTGAAAAATTGTACCCAAACAATCATTATCGTGTAGAGAGACTAAGAATCAAATTAGTTTTGCAAAAGGAATTTTAAAAATAGATCAATCGCATGATTTTCGAAAATTCCCATTATATGCCCTAAAACCGAAATTTTTGAAATCGAAGGCCAAAAATCCGTTTATCATTAGAATACCTAGCATATAATCAAAACTAATCTACCCAGAGTTCTTATTTCAAAAGAAATTTGATCAAAAACCATCCACAAACGAAAAAGATACGGAAATTCCATCACGTTTTGAGGAAAAGTATGAGAAACTGTGAAAAACCCAGATTTTGATCAATAAAACTTACTTGGAATCGAAGAACTTGAGTTTGAAAGCTTCCAAGATGGATGAATTCTAGAGGGAGAAGCTCTGGAGACTTTTGAACAAAAGATTGAAGTAAAAGAAATCAAAACCCTTTTGTTCTATATAAAACCCTAGCCGCGATCCGGATCAGTTCGTGATTCCGATCCGGATCGACTACCCGCAGAGAATACCTGCGTTCGGGATCCGGATCGGCTTGTCCAATCCGGATCGGCTCCAACTTTTTCTTCAGAAAAATTCAGAAAAATTCTAGAAAATCCAGAAAAAGATTGTAAGCACTTTTGTGTATCAACTTTAAATGAAAATCATCGTTTCATACAACAAGAAATAGATTATGCCAAATCTATCAATAACATCCAACAAATGAAACAAAAATTTATAAAAATTAAATCCCTTAAAGTTGAACAACTTCAATTACATCTAACTTGATCTTATGAGTAATGCCTTTATCAAATCATCAATTCGGTAAAGAAAATGAAATACAAAGATCAATAGATGTCTGAAATCCCAGATAAGTTAGATAATATATCTAGTCAATTTATTGAAGAGAGTGGCTCTTTGAGCATCTTTCATTAAAATTCCCACCTTATACCAACCTTGAAATTTTGACAGAGTCAAGTATTTCAACATGCATTTTATTTAATCAAACTTGAAAAACCTTGCTTGGTATACATGTGGTAGCAGCACAGAGTACTCGGATGACCGAGGTGGTAGCTCTTTCCTCCATGTGGTGGTAGTTTTCACACTCCTCATTGGGATGTAACTCTTTCCACATCTTTTGAGCATAACACTTTTTCTTTGACTCCCCCTCAATTGGCTATCAATTATTTAAGATATAAAGTATTCAGCCAAATATTGATCTCGATTTCATACTCGACTAAACAGTCAAATAAGATAAAAACTATACCAAGAGATCATCGAGAGAGAAATTGACATTGATCAAAACAAATATGATTTAATTCACATAAATGATCATTGCATCAAATGAATTATTATGATATCCACATAATAAATTTCTAAACATATAAAAGGATGCAGTTAAAGTCAATAAAAACTAATGCTCAATTAATGTTCTATGTCTAAGCATAGATAATGAACAAAAACACAAAAACAAAACCTAACCTAAACAAGAGTTTCAAAAAGAGGTTATTTCAAGGAAAGCATTCCAATTGCTTTACGCAAATGAATAAAACGTTTTTGATCCAAAGGTTTTGTTAAAAAGTCAGCTAATTGATCTTCAGTTGAAATGTAGGAAATTTGAAGAATATTTGATTCAACTAGCTCACTAAGAAAATGATATCTAAGTTCTGTTACGGATTTTATTTTGGCGTATTTCGTGAAAGTGTTAAGTCTTGAAGATTGAAGATGAATGAAGTTTGGATCATATTGTCACGCCCCGACGTCGAAACTGCGACCCGGGCTCGCCAACAGATCCGCCGCCCATACGGGAAGCCCCGTATAGACGAAGCGACTAACCTGCAAAAGATCAACTATACTATACAGATATCAGAGCTGAAAGTAAAACTGCTAGAAATAAAACTATAAACAACACAAGTCCTCGCCAAAAGTACATAAATCTCTCGAGCAGTAAAATAAATACAACTCTATACCTCACTACAAAGTTCGCTCAACATAACTCTCAGAAGTAAGGGGGTACATCTACTCTCTGGACGACGACTGGTAGGGATCTATCTCGCGACTCCCTTACCTCGATCTGAAGAAGCAGCAACAGGAGCAGCAGGAACAGGAGTAGAAGTCCCTGTGGGAAAAAATACACCACGACGGGTGTGAGAACTACGTCCCAAGTAGTTCTCAGTGGGTGCCGCCAACAAGCCCGACGGTCTGCCCACTAAGTCTACTAGAGGCATAAAGTAACAATATAAAACTGAAATGAAAGGGCTGGAAAAGTCACTCTACAGCTACTATGCCTCTATCTAGATGCTCAAGAAGAGGAACAGATGAAACATGATGCATCTACTAACACACACAGTAAACTCACCAAATCTAAACTGACTGCCTCAAAGGGGCCAGTCAAACCTGCGCCCACCTACTGCCGCACATCCTCAACAGGACGGGTCTACCGTAGGGTGTCCGTGACTGCCACTAACTAGGCCAGTCAGAGGGACGGCGTCGACAAGTCGCGATAGCAAGTAACAGGCCCAACTCCGGAGTGGCTCTCGAGGGGAGCGACCCCACCGAGGAAAGTATCCGCGTATCTCTGTCGAGCTCAAATATGGCTCATGCAGGCTATAGTCCAAACCACGATCAACAAGATCGACCAGCAACACCAACTCTCAACCACAAGCTGGAAGTCACACAGCTGGGGCCACCGTCCACCAGACGGCTCCCCCAACAGAACACTAAACTCTCCAGAAAGACCGACACCATAAGGGTTCGGAAACCCGATAGACCGGTGCTAAGAACCCTATCAAACAAGAACAGACTCTAGGCTCCGACTATCGAAGTTCCCGATCCCTTATAGTTCGGGAAAGCAATAATCACAGTACAACTCGCAGAAGACACCAACAGGGCCCGAAAGTCCCGGGAGACCTACACCTACAACCCTATCAAACAAGAACAGATTCCAGGCTCGGCCCCCGTGGCTTTCGTCCCGACAGAGGAACGGCCCCTAGAACCCATATCACTCGAATCCTTTCGAGTGGGGAGATTTACAAGAAAAATGTGACATTTGTTATTAAAAATCATTTTGATCTAGAAGAAATCCAAATTTAATGATTTTAGTTCTTTTTAGAAAAACAGTTAGAAAAATAAGTGTTTTTACCCAAGCCCCGAAGGGCTGATGCCTTTGTCCAATCACACAAGAACAGACTCCAGCGGCCCTTCGATGCTTGGAAGAAAATATTGGTAGACTAAAATCATGTGTATGTCGAAAAGGGTTCTGGGTTCTAGGTCCGGCTAACACTAGTAAACTACTGCCACTAACACAGTGGCGACAACCCGAACAGGGAAAAACAAGATCTTCCGGGTCCACCGTTTATCCCAAACGGTTCCCGGTACAGACAAGCGAAACACAATATCTACCAGACCCCACTCGGCTCACAAGCACGAGTGCAAATGCATCCCACACTAAAAGAAGTCCCGACCGCTCGGCCCACTACCCGGGCGAGGATAACACTAAGTCCAGGAATGAAACATAAAGTGTGGATGTCTAAACATAAATAAGCCTAGCCCAAGTGAGGGTTTTCTACTGGTCTGGTTACACATGCAACATATGACGGGGGTGCTAGGTCAGGTTCCAAGATAACAAATATTAACATGATAGAAGGAAGCAAGAGATCACAAGATCGACAGATAAAATAAGGAACAACAATTCCTACACTCTAGCATGCTACCCAAATCCAATCACTATCATGCATAATTCTATATCAATAGAATTAGAGCACAGTCCATAGATCTTGAAAGCAGCCACCCACCTGAACGCGCTAACTATCCGGGGTCGTACAGCTGCGAAAGTCCAAAAATAGCCAAAACAGTATCTCCGCAGATCCAACAATACAGTAGCAGTGCTCAAGACATCCTGGGTACAACATAAAGTCCACAATTACACTTCAATTCCGAAACTGTCCATAAAAACATACACAGAATTTCAGTCACAAAGTTGTCCCTTTTTCACCTGAAGAAAATGCCCAGGAAATTCCAATAAAAATATCACAGTGATCCTCGCGTCGATATCTTCGAAACGGTACCCTGCACGCCCAAATCCGAGTTCCGAAGGTCAAGATATAAATTCGGCAAGGTGGTGTACTCAAACGATTTCCTGCGTCAAAACTGTAACACTGTACACAGAAGAACAGGAATTTTCACCTCGAAATAAATCTCTGAAAAATCCAAGGAAAATACGAGCGCGTTCCTTGCGATCTGTAGACGAAAAAGTTGTATAAGCTCGTTTCCGTCTGACGCTCGTGCGCGAAGATATGGCCAAAATACCCCGCTGCTGTCAAGGAAGTCCACACAGAAAATGGGGTCACTGTTTGCCTCGGGATCCGTGCCAAAACCTCGAAACGGGAAAGCGCGACCAAAACAAAAGATGAAGTCCTACCTCTTAGGAGTCTGCCGGCGCAAGAATCACGGCAAAGTGATCTCTGGGTAGCCCAGGGGAGCTAAAACACTGTCGCTGCGCCGTAGAAGAACATAGGAAAGCAACGTTGCGCCGCGCCGTAAAATAGGGAACCTCGGGATTCGAGCCTCCTAAAATCTTGAAACTTGGCAGGAAGATCAAGGGCGAAGAGGTGAACAACTTTGCTTGAGGGGGCTCGGGCAGAAAGTGAAAGGGTTGAGAGAAAGAAAGCAAAGAAGGGGGCTCGGGTTGGTATATAAAGTGCTGGAGAAACAAATGCAAAAATACCCATTAAGTCCAGGTTTCGGGCGCCAGAGATTTTTCGGGCGGCTACAGTAATGGGCCCGGCCCAATACTGTTCAAGCCCGAAACGCAGAGGGCCGGCCACGTAGCCCACCACACCGAGACCCTGGGCCCCGCTGCACCCGGCGCACCTGCGCCAGCCAGTGGCGTCGCGCCACGTGGCCCCGGCAGCCCGTGCACCGCGCACGTCGCCCCGTGCACCGCGCACGTCGCGGCTGACCCGGGCCGTACGGCCACCTGCCCTGCCGTACGGCCACCTGCCCCGGTCACCGACTCCACCAATCGCGTGGACCGGGAGCACAACACCAAGCCAGTAACCGCCTGCCACGTGTCTACCCGGTCTACCGTGCACCCGGGCCCAAATTCCGTAGACCGCGCCTCCAGATCCAACCAACCCCAAGCCGCCACGTGGCACCGCCCTGGTGCACGACCCCCCGCGGTGGACCGCGCACCTGACCGCGCGCCCGGGCGCCTGCCCGCGCCCTGCCCGCGCCGCGTGCCGCCGCCTGCCGCCTGCCCGAGGCTGCGCCACCGCTCGCCGGCGCTGCCCGCCGCCGCCGGCCGCCGCCGGCGATCGCCGGAGACACTGTTCCGGCGTGAACAGTAACCGCAAGCTCAAAACTAACAAGTAAATAGCCCATCTTGACCGTTTTCGCGCGCTGATTCCAAAAACGGTGTCCATTTTGCCAAATTCCACTCCTATAATTTGTCGTAGGCTCCCGGAAAGGTATTTTTGATCCGAATTTCGCGCCGTGTCCAAATTTGATATCCAAAATGCGCGGAAACACTTCTAAACATCCGACGGGGTCTCCCGGTTGCCCATGTGGTCCATTTGAAGCCCCGAGTTCAATACTTGTGTCCAAATTGGCGCACGAACACCGCCGGGATGCCCCATAGGCCTCCAGAAGCTGCTGGTGACACTGTAGAAGCCCTGCTGTGAGGACCTGGATCCCCACGACGAGATTACTGGTTCATCTACAGCTCCCGGAGGCCTATGTGGCGTGTTGGTGGGATTTGTGCCCCAATTGGACATTAGTGTTGGGCTCAGTGTGTTAATGGATCACGTGGGTGATCGGTGGAATCCGTCGGAGCTCCAGAAGTGGTTTCGCGCGTCATGGATATTAAAATTGGACCCAGCGCGAAGTTTGGATCAAGGAACATCTTCCCGGATGCCTTCGGCAATTTTTAGAGTTGGAATTTGGCAAATTGGACTTCGGATTTGGATTCAGTGCGCGAAAACGATGAAAATGGACTATTCACTTGCTTTTTCCGGAGTCCGGGTGATTTGGCACGTTTTTCGAGGCAAGGGTACTGTTCCGGCACCGGCGGCGGCGGCGCGCGGCGGCCGGCAGCGGCGGAGCGCGGCGGAGCAGGCTCTGGCGGGTGCGCGGTCCACCGCGGAGGCGTGCACCGGTCGCGGGCCAGGTGGCGGTTCCCGGTTGGGCCGGCGCAGCGGGCGCGGTCCACGGGAAAGGCGGGTGTACGGTGGACCGGTGGGGGGACACGTGGCGCGCACCGATTGGCCGGTCCACGTGCACCCGGTCCACGGTGCACCTGCGGGCGCCTCGGGAAGCGTGCGCACAGAGGCGCAGGCGGCGGGCGCAGAGCGCACGTGGGCGCGTTGACGGGGTGTTCCCGCGCTTGGGGCGGCCACGTGTCGGCGTCTGGGGGCGCCACGTGTCGCGCGGGGAGCGGCTGGTGTTGCTGTCGCCTGTTTGGCGGGCGACGTGGAGGCCCAGGGCGGATTCGGGCGGCTACAGTGCTCGCGCGCGGGGATTTCGGGCTGCTACAGTGCGCCCCCGAAAATCCCCTGCGCCCGGAAATAGGGACATATCCGGTATTTCTTCAATTGTTTCTGCAGCCTATAAAAGCGATCCGAGCCTCCTTCTTTCCCCTTTTTCCGCCATTTCCGAGCCTCCTCTCGCCTGGGTGCCTTCAGCAAAGATGATCCCCGAGTTTGGCTGCATCCTTCTGCAAAGTTTTGGGATTTTTGGTGGCACGCTTATCGAGGTTTCTATTTTTACGGCGCGGCGTGACCTGTACTGTGGAATTTGTAACTCGGCCTACGGGGCTCCGAATTGGACGTGCAGGTACTCGTTTCGAAGGTATCGACACGAGGATTACTGTGGTATTTTTATGGGATTTTTCTGGGCACTTTCGGCAGGTGAAATAAGCATGACTTTGGGACTGATTTTCAGATTGTGTATACTTGGTTAATTTTGGAATAAAAGTGTAATGTTGAGCCTTATTGATGTACTCAGGGGTGTTTTCAGTCGTTTGGAGCCAAGGCTTGCGCGACTTGTACCGAGGGTGTTATGTTGGCAGATTTTGGACCCTGGGCGTCTACCCACTTCACCGACTTCAGGTTTGCCTTGGTTTAAGCGCTTCAGGTGGGTAAGCTTAATAGCAGTAACTATTTAAGGCATTGAGTTGTTGTGGCAAATATAAGCACACTTGTGGGGATGTCACCCCTCTATGACTGAGGCATGCATGTTTAGGGTACATGGTTTATGTTGGTAAGCAGGTAAGCTTGATAATGATATTTATATAATGATTGCAAGAATAGTATTTATGAGGTATACTGAGAACTTGCATGACTTGGACATCTATGTGATGACTAGTGTAAGCTTACCTAGGATAATGTTACCCTATGAGATTATGTAACACGCCATGTTAGCACATAGCCTTTCATGTGGTTGGTTTATGCTTTGGGACAGGGTTTCGTAGCTATGCGCGGATTTGTACTCTGAGGAGTTATTATAATCATTCTGTTGATGGACCCTGGTTGGTGGACAGGTCTAGTTTTGGGATTCCGGCATGTTGTTTATTCCTAAAGGAACTATTATTATGCTTTACCCCCCCCCCCCCCCCCCCCTTTTTATTTCCTTGAGGACATTTGCATGCTTGTATGGTCATGTAGTTAGGCCATCTTTTACTGCTGCACTACTTATGGGAACTTGACTTAGGAGAAACCATGCTTTTCCTTTCTCCGCCTTTGCTAGTCAAGTGGTCAGTGTTGCTCGGGTTCGAGCAGGGGTCTGGATAGAGTAGTCAGGACTTCGTGTCTGGGACAGGTTGGCTTAGTTGTGGGGCTTTGCGGCAACCGCGGATATTGGGCGGTTGACCGGATGTTTCTCTATGCACCTGATTGGGTATCAGTTTTCTTTATGTTACGGCATTTTGGTGTTGGCATATTTCGTGAGTCAAGTCAGTGAGTTGAGTCGGAGTCTTAAAGGGATCAAATTGTCAATCAGCAATCAAAGACTTAGAGAAGATTCAACAAGAGCTCAAGTTGACACTCAGTGTCTTGAGTCTTGAAGATTGAAGTTGAAGAATTGTGGATCAGTTACATCAATCTCAAGAAGAAAGTATTCAAGAGGATCAGGTATGTTTAACTAAATAATTGTGGTGATCCGAATACTTTCTTATAGTGTAGAAACACTTGGATGAACTTTTAATTGCATAATAATCAAAAACTGGTGTTCGGACTTGTTCAGGATCCGGATCAGAGCCAACGATCCGGATCCCGAAGGTTGTTGCTTCATACAAGACTTCGATCCGGATCCATGCAATTTCCGATCCGGATCCCGAATGTTAAGTTTTCTGATTTGTATGAACGATCCGGATCGGGCAATGCAATCCGGATCCCGAACCCTTGGTTTTCTGGAATCGTCAATCTCGTTACGACGATCCGGATCGCAGTAAATCCGATCCGGATCGCCGTCCTGAAAATTTCCAGATAAGGTATGTTTTTGATTCTTATCTCTTTCCAAAGGTTTCTAAACTATAAATAGACATTTAGGGTTTCTCAAAAACGTGGGAGCTACGGCCGATTAATTTATAAAACACTTGAGAGCAACCCTAGAGGCTAGGTTTTTATCGTTCTTCTTTATAGCCTCTTTTAGGTCAATTCGATGGTTCCTTCAAGAACATATCTTTGGTCGAATTGATCTAATCTTTGCTTAGAGATTTCTTCTACGGTTCTTCATTGATAATCTAAGCAAAGGATCACCATCGAAGTCAATATTCTTATCGACTGAGTTTGCGTCGTGGATTCGACGTGGCATCGTGGATTCGGTGTGCTAAAGGCGTTTCGTGGATTCGAAGCGTGCGTTCGTGGATTCGAACGTGAGCAGTGGACGGGCAAAACGGTGGAGCGCAAGGTCCAAGAAATTGAAGGAGGGGTTAAATCCGTGGAGACGGTAATCACCTTGTTATTCTTCTTTTCTTAGGGATTGTTATTGCGTGGATATCCAACCGGTCAGCGCGAGGTCCGAAGAAGCTGAAGGAGGGGTTGAGTCCGTGGAGTCGGTAATCACCTTGTTATTCTTCTATTCTTAGTGGATTGTTATTGCGTGTTGGTCCCGTGGTTTTTCTCCTGGATTGGAGTTTCCACGTATATCTCGGTGTGCTGTTTTTATTTTCCGCATTGGTTTTTATTTTGCACTGAGATTGAGTTTTTAAGTATTACACCTATTCACCCCCCCTCTAGTTGTTTGATAGTACCTATTTAGATCCTTGTGGATCCTATAAATAACCTACAATTGGTATCAGAGCGGGTTTTAGGTTTATCTATCATGTTGGGTGAAAGTGGTAATATTTATAGACCTCCTCTTTTTGATGGGACTAATTATGCTTATTGGAAAGTGCGGATGAGAGCTTTTCTCATCGCAATTGATGAGCGAGTATGGCAATCCGTGGAATGCGGTTGGGTGCATCCTGTTGAGGAAGTAGGAAATTCTACTACCCCAAAACCTCGCTCTAGATGGTCCAAAGAGGAATTTGAAAGATCTTCTTACAATGGGAAAGGTATGAACGCTTTATTTAATTCTCTTTCCTCGACTGAATTTACAAGAATTTCCGCGTGTGAAACCGCGAAGGAAATTTGGGATATTCTCAAAATTACACATGAGGGTACTAATCTTGTAAAAATTCAAAAGCTCCAGATGCTTACAAGTCAATTTGACTCTATTCATATGGAAGAGCATGAATTATTTACAGATTATTACACTAGACTTCAAGATGTAATAAATACATGTGCTAATTTAGGAGAAAAGATCCCAGAGTCGAAAATTGTAAGAAAGATACTTCGGACTCTTTCGGAACGGTTTAGGGCAAAGGTTACCGCCATTGAAACCGTTAGTCATCCGGATGAGATGAGAGTAGAGGAATTAGTAGGTGCTTTGCAAACTTATGAAATGACTTTTCCTACTAATCAACTTTCTTCCAAGTCTTCTTCTAAGCTTACAGGTATTGCATTCAAATCCACAAAGGAAGAAGATAGAGAATCAAGTTCCGACGATGAAATCTCTTTTGCCGATTTTGAAGAACAATTGGCGCGGATCGTAAAGAAATTTCGTCGGAAGTTTTGGAAGAATCGAACCGATGGATCTTCATCCACGAAATCTTCAAAAGGATCATCGGGTTCTAAATCCTCTAATCTCAAAAGCTTTGCAAAACCCTCTAAAGAAAAAGAGAAAGATGATTTCGAAGGGGAAATCCAATGCTATAGATGCAAAGGCTACGGCCATTTTTCAACGGATTGTCCTTCTCCGAAATCATATAAAAAGAAGGCTTTGCAAGCGAAAACTTGGGACGATTCTACTTCTAATGAATCGACCTCAAGTAAAGAGGAAAAGATCGTTGCTTCTCATGCCTCTCATTTTCCCTCTTCTAATAATTGTTTATCATCTTTAGTCACTGACTCTACTCCTTTGATTTTGTATGAAACATCGACAACCGGCGGAGAGTCATCAAGTGAGGGGGAGTCGGACGAGGAAGAACTCGTTGAGGCATATCAACAACTTCTTGTGGAATCTAAGAAGATGGCCAAACATATCAAGAAGTTGAGAAAGCAACGACTTGAAGATCAAGACGAGAATCATGCTTTAAAGATCAAACTTCATGATCTCGAGGAGGAACGAGAGCGTTTGTTGGATAATAATAAAATCCTCCAGGAAAAGATAAATCAATCGGAAATGATCGTTAATTCCCATATTAACAAGATTGATTTTCTTGAAAAACAGTTTGAGGAGATTCATGTCACCAACCAAGCATTGACCAAGCAAGTTCATGAACTCAAATCCGACATACAAAGGCTTTCAACCGTTTCCAAGAAACTAGATTGTATGTGCGGATTAGGTCAAACAACCAAAGTTGGTTTGGGTTTTAAAAAGGATCAAACTGTGCATGCTTCAAGTTTCACATTCAAATTGAAAGGAAGAACGTGTCACCTTTGTGGACTTGAAGGACATTTGGTGAAGGATTGCCCGAAAAAGAGAAAGAAAAATTCTTCGGCAACTTCATCTACGGAGCGAACTCAACGGAATCAAAAGACACATCAAGTCAAAGGAGTTCACTCAACCCACCAAAGGTCCGAGCCACAACATCAATCATACAAGTGGATCACTGCGAGGCAAAGACCTAAGGTGGATCAACAGTCAAAGCGGACAACCCCCGGCCACAACGAATCAAGACAACCCAAAATCCAGCGATTTTGGATTCGGAAAGGTGATATCTTTCCTTGTCTTAAGTTCTAATTAGCTTATGACTGTATGTAATGCTTTGATCGGTTTTTCTTTCATATTGTTCTTGATCTTTGCATTACATGTTTTCAATGCTCTTCGTTTTTATGTTTTGTTTTTAAACAAAAGGTTTTTAACGAACAAGTGCATTGAATAAAAAAAAAAAGGGTTTTCACTTTCATTCACTCCAAATTAATTTTATATGGATTATCAACTTTACTTCATAATCATAATCTTGAAGATACTTCATTATAGGAGTTTTTGATATTATAAGCATCAAATTTTAGAAATCATGTGTGATCTTCAGATGCTTAATCTATCTCGGTTGTGTGAGTTCTTTGTGATAAACATGAGACAACCGATTGACTAAAATTTGGGATTTAATTCTTTCACGTAAGAGATTGCCTTCTTACAAGGGTAAATAATTGAATTATGAAAGATGTGGAAAGAGTTACATCCGAAAGGAGTGTGAAAACTACCACCACATGCTGGAAAGAGCTGCCACCCCGGTCGTCCGGTTTGTGTGTGAAGCTACCACATGTTATGGATGCTTGATAGTATTTTATGAGAAAATCTTTAGTTGAAGCATTTGGAGATTTATATGCAAAACTCTTATATTTTGAACAATCTCCTGGTTGGTATAAGGTGGGATAGTTGAAAGATGCTCAAAGAGCCACCCATAGGTATTTTAGTGCTTATCTCAAATTTGAAAGGGTAGAATTCAGAATTGATGTCATTTGGAAATCTCCGTAAGTCATCTTTGTAAATCCGTTACATCTTGATAGAGTTTGGATCTCAAGATTATTTTTGATGACTTGTGTTTGATGAATATAACATGAAAAACGGTTTATAATGTTTTACCTCTATTTTTCATGATTTTGGAGTAAATCTTTTTAATTTCGTGAAATTAATTGGATTGAATGACATCTATGTGATCTCATATTATTCTCATGCACTTAAATTGTTTTCTTGATGGAATACAAATCGGTAATTCAAATATTTCAAAATCTGGATTTGTTTCAAGAAATTATTTGATTTTTGCATTCAAGTACCGGTACGCAATCTATGTTTTTGTTATATATCGGAACTAAGCTTTTATCTCTTTTTCACTATGGACTAATGATGTTAGTGATTTCCTTTTGTCTAGTATGTTCACTGTTTGACAATTTGTGACAAAAAGGGGGAGAAGAGAAATAGGG
Source organism: Tillandsia leiboldiana (assembly GCA_029204045.2). Classification (NCBI taxonomy): domain Eukaryota; kingdom Viridiplantae; phylum Streptophyta; class Magnoliopsida; order Poales; family Bromeliaceae; genus Tillandsia; species Tillandsia leiboldiana. The sequence goes on along the minus strand of JAQNDB010000134.1, from coordinate 40,708 downwards.
GGAGACAGAGATGAGATCATCGAGATAGGGGGAGAACGGAAAATGATGATCGTATCACAAAGGGGGAGAACATGGAGAACATGTTAGAGATGCTCAAGATAGGGGGAGACAAAGAAAAAACAAAAGAACCAAAAGGAAGACGGATCAAATGTAGGATTCTAATTTCTAACGACTAACGTTTGATTTTGTTTGGAGTTTTGTTTTGCAGGAATTACATCACTTTAAGACTCCAAGTCCTAAGTCATAGAGTATGTTCTAGGACTGTTTGGTTCAAATGTAATTTTGTATTTATTGGATCTTTCACGCAAAGAAAATCAATGTTTTGGTGATAACATTGAATTTCGACTTTTTGGTTTAAGATGAGTGATTTGAGCGCTTTTATGTATTTTTGGGTTTTGTCACGAAATTGCCAAAGGGGGAGATTGTTACGGCATTTTGGTGTTGGCATATTTCGTGAGTCAAGTCAGTGAGTTGAGTCGGAGTCTTAAAGGGATCAAATTGTCAATCAGCAATCAAAGACTTAGAGAAGATTCAACAAGAGCTCAAGTTGACACTCAGTGTCTTGAGTCTTGAAGATTGAAGTTGAAGAATTGTGGATCAGTTACATCAATCTCAAGAAGAAAGTATTCAAGAGGATCAGGTATGTTTAACTAAATAATTGTGGTGATCCGAATACTTTCTTATAGTGTAGAAACACTTGGATGAACTTTTAATTGCATAATAATCAAAAACTGGTGTTCGGACTTGTTCAGGATCCGGATCAGAGCCAACGATCCGGATCCCGAAGGTTGTTGCTTCATACAAGACTTCGATCCGGATCCATGCAATTTCCGATCCGGATCCCGAATGTTAAGTTTTCTGATTTGTATGAACGATCCGGATCGGGCAATGCAATCCGGATCCCGAACCCTTGGTTTTCTGGAATCGTCAATCTCGTTACGACGATCCGGATCGCAGTAAATCCGATCCGGATCGCCGTCCTGAAAATTTCCAGATAAGGTATGTTTTTGATTCTTATCTCTTTCCAAAGGTTTCTAAACTATAAATAGACATTTAGGGTTTCTCAAAAACGTGGGAGCTACGGCCGATTAATTTATAAAACACTTGAGAGCAACCCTAGAGGCTAGGTTTTTATCGTTCTTCTTTATAGCCTCTTTTAGGTCAATTCGATGGTTCCTTCAAGAACATATCTTTGGTCGAATTGATCTAATCTTTGCTTAGAGATTTCTTCTACGGTTCTTCATTGATAATCTAAGCAAAGGATCACCATCGAAGTCAATATTCTTATCGACTGAGTTTGCGTCGTGGATTCGACGTGGCATCGTGGATTCGGTGTGCTAAAGGCGTTTCGTGGATTCGAAGCGTGCGTTCGTGGATTCGAACGTGAGCAGTGGACGGGCAAAACGGTGGAGCGCGAGGTCCAAGAAATTGAAGGAGGGGTTAAATCCGTGGAGACGGTAATCACCTTGTTATTCTTCTTTTCTTAGGGATTGTTATTGCGTGGATATCCAACCGGTCAGCGCGAGGTCCGAAGAAGCTGAAGGAGGGGTTGAGTCCGTGGAGTCGGTAATCACCTTGTTATTCTTCTATTCTTAGTGGATTGTTATTGTGTGTTGGTCCCGTGGTTTTTCTCCTGGATTGGAGTTTCCACGTATATCTCGGTGTGCTGTTTTTATTTTCCGCATTGGTTTTTATTTTGCACTGAGATTGAGTTTTTAAGTATTACACCTATTCACCCCCCCTCTAGTTGTTTGATAGTACCTATTTAGATCCTTGTGGATCCTATAAATAACCTACACTTTAGTGGATGGAGTTTCCCACTTATCGTTTAGTGCATCCGATTGAGGTCGGGTCTTTCCTTGGTGGTTGAGTTTTCCCACTTTGATCAGATTGATGATCAAGTCCTGCCGTTTAGAGATACTGGTGACATTGATGACAGAGATGCTTTACTCGTGTGGGTAGCTCCCCTCGAGTGCCGCTCCGGAGTAGGCTTCAGACCGTGTTGGGTTCCGGTCAGACCGTGTTGGGTTCCGGTCAGACCGTGTCGGGTGCCGGTCAGACCGTGTTGGGTTCCGGTCATTTGGACAGTGGAGATACTGAGTTCGGGAGATTGGTGACAGAGCAGGCAGTACCGGGTTTTATACCGGTTCATTCGATTGAGTTTATTTCGGTCAAATACTTTTATTGTTACACTCGTGCCTGGGGGCCGAGTGCAGACTGGTAGTTGAGTTTAGAGCAGTGCTAGTATTGTTGAGAGCCGTCTGGTTGACGGTGGTCCCGTGTTGTTGCTAGTACTTTGACCGCTGTGTGAGAGGTTGAGCATCATGATTCTATCCGTTCTGAGAGAGAGCGTGGATTTTGACCATAGCCTGCATGATCCTCTACTCGATAGCGAGCTAGTCCGTTTGGACGCCCTACGTAATTCCTGCCCGTCAGCGGGAGGTGGTTGTAGGTGGGCGCAGGTTTGACTGGACCAGATGTGGCAGTCAGCTCGATTGGGTCGATGGTGCACTTCATGTGCTAGTGGTTGCATACCACTGTTTGGTTCTCCCCCTTTTTGCCTTTAGTTAGGGGCAGGGTAGCTGTCGAGAGTCTCCAGCCTACTCATTTCAGTCTTATGACTTGGGTTAGTTTTTGTCTCTTGAGGACTTGGTGGTCAGACCGTCGGGTCTGGCGGTGGTACCCACTGAGAACTCCCTTTTTGGTGTAGTTCTCACACCCTTTGGGGGTTTTCCCCCCCTCCTTTTCTCTCCTCTCCTTTGTTTTGCAGAGTCTTAGCGGGTGTTGCCGACTCTGCGGATGTTGATCGTGCGAGGGAGTCGCGAGCTAGATCCCTACCCGTCGTTGGAGAGTAGCGGTACCCTTCAGAGGAGATCATCAGTGCATTAGTTGTTTCTTTTTCCTCTTTTGAGAGACTATTGTAGTGAGGATATTTTGTATTGAGAGACTGTACACTGTTGTATATTGGAGTTACCTCCCGGTTGGGTTTAGAGCTTGTACTTGAGGATATTGTATTATTATTATTTTGGGAGGCAGACAGTGTTGTTTTATTTCCAGTTGTACAGTGATTGATTTTAGTTACGTCAGATTTTTATTTATAGCTCTGATATCTGTTTAGTTATAGTACTTTTCTTGCAGGTAGGACGCTTCGCCTATGCAGGTTGGCATAGGTGGCGGATCTGTTTGGCGGGCCCGGGTCGCAGTTTCGACCCCGGGGCGTGACAGATTAGAGTGGTATCAGAGCCTAGGTTGTAGGTCATGCTAGACTTAGAAACCCTAGGCTTATGGTTTGACCCTTGGTTGACTTTGTGAGAGTCGTGATTTTTTTAGCGAGAGTCCTGATTGAGTTTTATACCTCTCCCAAGGGACGGGAGGAGTGATTGGCATGTTTATTCTCCTAAGTGATTATGTTGGCTGCAGACAACATAATGCTGTGGAACGGGTGACATGCTTTAGACTTTCGCTGGATTGAGTCGAGTGTTGTTGTGTGCTGTTTTGTTGTTTCGTCGTGGCGAGCGGTGTCTCCCCGACGCTGGGTTTTGACCCGTGTGCATCCTGTCATAGCTGTTGAGCTTGAGTAGTTGGTTTTGGGCCGGATACCCGGATTGAGGTCAGAGAACCCCGGACCCAGATGACAGGATTGTCAGAAGCTTATCAGCGGCAGAGTGAGCAGCTGGTCTTGGTGACACAGTTGTCGGAGCACTGAGTAGCCCCCTCTGTGCCAATGTTTAGTGTCGAGGCACCGAGGCAGGGTGGATGGTTGACAGCTGGTGAGCTGTGGGACATGATCGACCTATTGAGCCATATTTGGCAGATGAACCACCCCGACTCGTAAGATTGAGTTTGGAGCCCTTGGAGGCAGAGTCGCGGCTGGTGGTGATGGAGTGATTAATTGAGAGCCTCCCTGTGCTTGTGAGTGTATACAGTTGTTGAACTGCGCGCTCCAGATTCGAGGGACGAGGCGCATAGGATATATGAGACTGGGAGTGGATTGCGCCAGGACACCTTTCTGTTATTCAGTCCCTCCATTGTAGATTTAGACGCCTCGTTGGAGCAGGCATTATGTATGGAGCGTGGCATTGCAGTTCCTTTGGATAGGGATCAGCCGCCAGAGGTGAGTTCTGGATTTTGGCGCTTGGCGCCGGATGATGGAGGACAGATCGGCCGGCAGGGGCATGTCTAATTTCTTTTCCTGGATAACGAGTTCCCGAGATGTCAGAGGTCGGGTGGACCCCGAAGGCAACATCAGTATTTTTATTTGAGTGGCGTAGCGATAGCGTGGATTTGTTATCTGCGGAGGATCTTGTTCGTCGCCTCAATGTGATCAGAGACAGAGGTCGTGCTTCCTAGTGATAGCCCTGATTTTCAGGCAGATTGAGCGACAACCACTTGCTTTGAGCGGATGAATCTGTGCCGCCCGGTTGGAGGGCGCCACGGTAGTGGATTGAGTGTCGCAGGTGGGATTTCACCACGGTAGTCGGAGTTAGAGCATGTTCCACTCTTACATGGGTTAGAGGCAGATTTGTTACCACGTGCACTAGAGGTACAGGTTCCTGTTGTTGTTGTGCACGTGGAGGAGGCTTTTGGATCATGTCCAGTGCGGCCGAGACCGCGAGATACCGGCAGAGTTATTGGAAATTATAGCAATTAGGTGTTTTGACCTTATGCTTGAGATTGTTGGGTACTAAGCCACAGGATGTTCGACTGCGGCAAGAGAGGACATTGATCTTCGGCAAGGCGGGCAATTGGAGGCATGCTCGTTGGGGTTGTTAGAGCACTCTGGTTTTAGCGACAGGGTGAGAGGTGCTTACGGCGGCACCGGGACTCAGGGATATCTCTGTTGCCCGCGAGATCCCGTGTGTGATTTCACCTTAGTTGTTGGTAATGCCGCCGGTTAGGGAGATAGAGATTGCGTTTGACGTGGTTCGAGGAACCGCGCCACCCTGGACAGCACCTCATTGGATATCGCCGGTAGAGCTGGGAGAGACCCGATGGCACTGTTGCAGGGTCCGATGGATCGAGGGGTCTGTTTGACCTAGTCCACGTCGTTGGTATACAGTGGTGATGCCACGTCATTGATACACGAATGTGAGGGTCCTTTTATGGTATCCAGGACCTTATGATGGAATTATACTCCGGCAGTTGGTGTATGATGCGAGTACCCACTTGGAGTTAGACAGCCGAGGACTTCGCCTAGATGGCGTTTTGGACACGGTGGTGGCATTATGAGTTGTTAGCGAGGCCCAATGGAATGACGAATGCCCTGTGGACTTCAAGATCTGAGGGATTGTATGTCCCAGTTGTACTTGGACGGACTGGGAGTGGTGTTTTCCGAGGATATTTTGATTTACTCCCAGAGTGACTTGGAGCACGAGGAGCACTTTGTGGATGTGCTACCATGCCCGTGTGGATGAAGCGGTATGCCAAGTTATTGAGGTACAAGTTGTAGCTGCAGAAGCATACCTTCTTGGGTCGCTTTGTTCGAGCCGTAGGGGCGGCGGTGGAACCCGACCTAATGGATGTTATTCAAGTTGACTGAGACCAACTTTCATTTTTGAGGTGAGGAGCTTCTAGACTTGGCGGTGCCGAGAGAGCATGGCCAATGGATAATGTGTCTGATATTACGCCAATGCTAGTGTTTCCTGTGTTGGGAGATGGAATTGTGTGATTTAGTGATGCCTCCCATTGTGGCGGTAGAGTTACCGTGGGTGGATCTTCGGTCCACACTTCATTAGTCCAACCCTATGAGTGTTATGGCAGGCAGCTTGGATTCCACAGTTGAGCCTTTCTGTACGTCCTTTATTTCCAGCTTGGATTGATATACCTGGGCGTAGGCCATGCCGGCTTGGCTATCAGTTCTGATTACTCAGCATCTTGAGTGGGATTTTCGCGGATTGTCGTTGCTGGTTTGGGATTTTTGACCGCGAGTTTGGGCATCCGCATTATGATCGCCTTTCGAGCCAGTTTTCACTCCCGTTCACTGACGGTTTGGTCCCCGTCAGGGCATCCTTTCGACCCGTGGGTCTGTCGGGGTTATGTTGGCTTGTTGAGTGTCCAACCGTGGCTTGAGATTGTGTCTCTTGAGGATCCCTTTCGAGGGTAGCTCGTGGTTGAGTAGGCCACTCGGGTGATTTTGGATCGGAAGTAACCAAGTGAAGACCCCAGCTTATTGGATCCTTTTCCTCATAGGATGAATCTGTGGGTATACTTCGGGAGGTCCTGGTTGAGTTGACACCAGGAGGTGGTTTGGTGCGTGTTGCGCGGATGGTTATTCCGTTTCCCCCGGCTCTTAATGGAGCCTCTGTGTTGTTTCACGTCTCAGCTCAGGAGTGTTTTGCTTTTGGATCCCTCGCCCGTGATTGACTTGCCCCTTTTGAGATCTGTGATTGTTGGAGTACGAGGGACGCCCGTTGCGATTTCTGGCTCGAGAGTTGAGAAAATCGCATATCGGGCCATGCCGTACTTGTTGTTGTGGTTGTTGGGGAGTAATCACGGGGAGTGAGTGATGTTTCGGGAGCTGGAGGCGTTATAGATGGATACCTACCCGTGGTATTTGTGACTCTTGGGGGATTTGAGCTAGTTTCGAGGACGAAACTTTCCTTAGTGGGGGAGGATGTGAGGACCTGGATCCCCACGACGAGATTACTGGTTCATCTACAGCTCCCGGAGGCCTATGTGGCGTGTTGGTGGGATTTGTGCCCCAATTGCACATTAGTGTTGGGCTCAGTGTGTTAATGGATCACGTGGGTGATCGGTGGACTCCGTCGGAGCTCCAGAAGTGGTTTCGCGCGTCATGGATATTAAAATTGGACCCAGCGCGAAGTTTGGATCAAGGAACATCTTCCCGGATGCCTTCGGCAATTTTTAGAGTTGGAATTTGGCAAATTGGACTTCGGATTTGGATTCAGCGCGCGAAAACGATGAAAATGGACTATTCACTTGCTTTTTCCGGAGTACGGGTGATTCGGCACATTTTTCGAGGCAAGGGTACTGTTCCGGCACCGGCGGCGGCGGCGCGCGGCGGCCGGCAGCGGCGGAGCGCGGCGGAGCAGGCTCTGGCGGGTGCGCGGTCCACCGCGGAGGCGTGCACCGGTCGCGGGCCAGGTGGCGGTTCCCGGTTGGGCCGGCGCAGCGGGCGCGGTCCACGGGAAAGGCGGGTGTACGGTGGACCGGTGGGGGGACACGTGGCGCGCACCGGTTGGCCGGTCCACGTGCACCCGGTCCACGGTGCACCTGCAGGCGCCTCGGGAAGCGTGCGCACAGAGGCTCAGGCGGCGGGCGCAGAGCGCACGTGGGCGCGTTGACGGGGTGTTCCCGCGCTTGGGGCGGCCACGTGTCGGCGTCTGGGGGCGCCACGTGTCGCGCGGGGAGCGGCTGGTGTTGCTGTCGCCTGTTTGGCGGGCGACGTGGAGGCCCAGGGCGGATTCGGGCGGCTTGTAGCACTCGAGAAATTCAAGTATGGTTGCGAGCGAGGAAGCAGATCTAAACCTTAGTGACTTGCATACCGGTGCGCGTATTGCACAGTTTACGGAGCACTATGTCTGCCTTTCGGATCCGAGTCTGATCTCGAAAATCTGAAATCACTAGTGCGACCGTCTCGTCGAACCGATTGAAAATGATATAAACTGATTTTCAATCCGACGGTCGGATTGTTCAGAAATCAGTGAAGAAGCTTGAGTGGCCCACGACTTAAGTCGTGAATAGTAACCTCCTGATTTAATTCCCCACCGAGCGAACGTTAGCCGATTCACTGTCTGGAGTCCGAATCTAGCGATTCGGGTAGTCGATTTGAATGGCACCGCCGTTCTGAGCACAATGGCACTGACGGAATTCGCGTTTAGTGATCCGGGTGCATCGAAGTGCGTGCGTCATACTACAACTTACAGAACTTTATGGCCCGAGATTTTATTCGAGCACTGAATCAAGCAAGCAAATACGCTACTTGATAGGTCTCGACGAGCCGGACGTCGTGGCGAAGTCTGTTTCGCAATTTGACGAACCATTCGTCTCGAAATGCGTGAAATACGCCGGAAAAGCGGGTATTTTTGCAAAAATCTTAATATTTTATGGGTCAAATTTAATGTGGCTTATAAGTTGGGGTGCTGGGAGCATTTATCACCTACAGTAAGGATCTTAGTGATTATGATAAAGAGTTGATGGACCAAAATGCAAAGAAAGTGGAAATTATACAAAATTACCCTATACTCTAATGTAGTGGGTTTGGAAACAGTTACAACTGCTCATCCATGTTTCCCACTCCCCTCTGCCACGACCTCCATGCCCAGGAACCGCTCTCCTTTGGGGTGGCTCGTAGTAAGGTGAGGAGGAGGATTTTGTATAAAGGGGAGATGGAAGTTTGAGGAAGAGGGGATCACACAGAGTTTTCTTGCACCCAACCTCCATCAAAGTTTTCTCCTGCTTCCTCTGCATCTCCCCCGTGGCCGCGCGACGCTGGGAGGAGCGAAACCGGCGTCATCCCACCTTCTCCAACTCCGGCGAAGGTGAAGCTTCTTATCCTTTGGTTTTATTGGCCCAAGACCCATGGCAGAGTCTTAATTAGGTCTTGCAGACTTTCCCTGCCAAGTACCAAACCTCCATGCACGGCCGTTTGCCGGCGGTGAAGTTGCACCGCCGGAAAAGGTGGTTTGCTCCGCCGCGGCCAACCGTCGCATCCGGCGGCTCGGGCCTTGAACCAAAATGGTGGAAATCTTCTGTTGAGTCTAATGAACACTTCCATGAAGTTTCATGGCTTTTGGCTTAGTGTGCAAGTCGCAGACCTAAGCCCTAGTTTCGGGAAGATGAAGCCACGGCCGAGCTTCTTGCTCCGGCGCCGGCGACGCTTCCCACTGCCGTCCACAAGCCTAGAAATGTTATAGGGACCGAGGGGAGTCCGTCCATGCCTTTGCATGGCATCCATGCAGCCCGAAAATGTGGCTGCCATGGATGGCTCGAGTTAGAGCACGTTAATGGCGGCCGACCATCCGGCGACCTCCGACGGCGGGGTTCAGCCCAGACCTTCCTAAAAGCTTGTTAGGAAGCTATTGGTGTTGTCGCTTGAGGCCCAGAACCCATCATTGAAAATCCACCATTAGAGGTGGAAGCTCGAATCGAGCTTTGCTCCGCCGCCGTCGCCGCCGTGTCCTGTCGCCGGGCATGGGTCCAGGTAAGTTTGTGAGGTGTTGTAGCACTTGTTGGTGCAAGTGGTTGAGGCCCAGAACCTGTGGTTGGGGCGTCACCATTTTCGAGGTTGGAGCATCATCTTCCTCCTCGAGCCACGGCTAAACCGAGGGTCGAAGCTTGATCCCAATTGCATAGAAAAGTTTCTGCAACTGGGGGGAACAATTCTTGCCATCTTAGAACCTCCCAGGTTCCCTCTCTGCTGAGGACAAGCTCGGGCAAAAGCTTGGGTGCTTGTTTGCAAAGTGCGCCCACCAAATGTTTGTTAAAATGCCTCAATGAAGAAAAGTTTAGTTTCAGGCTTTGAGCTGAAAATGAAAGTTGCTCAAAAATGTCTCCTGAGCTTGATGCTCACTTCAGATCAAGTTAGATCTGTGTGGACTGAGGGTTGGAGCATTGTATGCATTGTTAGTGGACTAGGTGTGGATCTGGTTGATCCAGCAACTGCTGGGCTGCAAATGAAGCAAGCCCCAGGGTTTTTAGGTTGCTGTGAACTTAACCCTAAAGCAGAATTTGAATTGGATTATTAAAGGTTAAGTTATAGGTTAACCAACCCTTAAAAGAATAGTTTAGCCCAAACACTGTTCCGGGCGGTTTGCGAAGCCGCGACAGTGAGCTCCTAGCTAATTTGGGGTCACTGGACGCGATGCTCGCGTCGGATTTCGGTTTCGGTGAGCCGAAGAAACAAAAATGCATTTGAGCTATGTTAGAGAGGTATATTATGGCCCGAAGTTTTCCTCGGGTACCGTGCTGCTGCAAATGGGTGAGCACGGTGTTCAGCGGGTCGAGTGTCACTTACTGGAAGTGACGGTTCGTAAAAATAATATCCCAGTTAAGAGAACGAGCAAAAACGACTCTTATTTCATTGTAAAAGTGCAATTGGGTAAAACCCTAGGGGTCTAACTGCAATTGTAGCCTCATGGGCTGTTTTGGGCTGTACGCCCATGATCTCTAAACCCTTCGTGGGAGATCCAATGGCTTTCGTTGAGCGGAAATCGGATTTCCGGAAAGTTCCGGCAAAATCCCGGGACTTCGGCGAAGTTTGCCGTATAGCTTGCACACACAGTGAGTTAGTGGGATGGATACGAGAGAGAGAGTCTATTATTGACTTGTATTTATTATTCAGGTACTAGCAGTCAGCCTCTAGCCAGTGAGACTCCCAGCGGATTTCGGGATCGCTTGTGTTGAAGTGGGTTTACGGTCGAGGCTGAGTATTGTGTTGGTAATCCAAAAGGGACTTTTTATTATTAATCGGTACTAACACTGATGGTTTCTATGGTGTACTACCTTACCCCGTGACATGGTTACTTGGTGACATGGTTACTTGGTTACTTGGTTACTTGGTTACTTATGCTCGAGTTGCGACACGCGCACCCGCGGTTTGGCCACCGCAAAGGGTGCTCTTTTCCGGAAAGGCGGTCTTTGACCCGTGTTACCCCACGAGGTGACGTAGTGGGGGGCCCCTTATTAGTTGTGGGGTTTGAGGCAGCGAGGTGCGAGCGGTGCGACCTGTCGGGATTGGATCCCGTTGTGGTCAGGTGTGTACCCCACGAGGTGACGTAGTGGGAGGCCCCTTATTAGTTGTGGGGCTTGAGGCAGCGATGTGCGAGCTGTGGGACCGCCGGGATTGGATCCCGACGCGGTCAGGTGTTACAGGTGTTACCGGGGTTACAGGTGTTACAGGTGGTACAGGTGGTTGCGAGTTACCGTTACGTGTAGAACGGTTGTTCTGGCTAGACTTACTTTTGTGGCTGGTATTACTTTACTGCTTTAGTACTATTTTGATGATAGTGTCGCTGACTACCCACTCTGTGACAGGTACCTCCAGGGGGTAGAGGTAGGCGACGGTGAGGCCGAGTTGGTAGCAGTCGGTCTGAGGGAGCCCTAGTATGCTGTTTTATTTACCTTCTCTGCATTTCATTCGGTATTGTAGGTTACTGTGTGGTTCTCGATACCCTTGTGGGGTCGTGTGGATGTTGAGTACTTTCTTTCTACTTATGCACTACTATTTCCGTTATTGTTCCCGTTTGGCCGTTTTCAAAGCAACATGACTAGAAAAGAAAAGAACTTCGAAAACTATCTTTTAAAATCTGGGTCGTGTGGACCTGTTTTCCAAACCCTGTGGATTTATGGCATCTTTTCAAACTGTCTTCAAAACCTTGGGTCGTGTGGACCTGCCTTCAAAACTGTGAGTTTATCCTTTCAACTTGATTGGCCACGGGTATTGTTTAGTCTTCATGCACCGTACTACTTCGAACTGTTGTGATTAAATGGGAAAATGATTGCTCATGATCGACTATTGTAACAGCCGCGACGCCGTGCATATACAGAGGAGACTCTGCCTGATTTTCGAGTAAATCTGTATATGTGGCGGGTCTGGGCACGCGCCGGGGGAGGAGGTTTCTAAACAAAAAAAATTCGTACGCACTTTACGCGTACTTTGAAGTATCGTTTCCGCTAAAATAAAACCCCCGGGGCGTGACAGATTAAGATGGTATCAGAGACTTTGCTTTAATCACAACAGTGACAACCCAACATCCACCGAGATATCATAGTTAACTACGAATAAATGAAATGTGTGGGTTGTAAGGTTATAGGACGTGAGTGAACGTGGGGGAAAGGGGAATTTGTGTGATTTATTTACGCACGGTTTTCTTGGTATGCTGGGACTAATGTGTTTCCTCGGTGTGCACAGATAGAAGCCTGATTTTGGGTAGGTAACTGCTGTCAGACATGGACCTTGCGGCAGAGGCGAACCGCGTACTACGCAACCAGCTGCGCGACGTGGCTGTGAAATTGCTAACTCTCGCAGAGCAGGTGGGTATACTGACCCAGGAGCTCGAGAGTGTCGACCGCGCCCAGCACGGCACCGGTGGTGTTAACCCCCGTGGGATACCACCGACTGGCGTTTCCACCTTTCAGGGAGCGGTCAACTTGGCCGTGCGCACGGAGCTAGAGCGTACACGACGGGCACACCCCTACCCCGGCCCGACAGGGGGCCCCTACCAGTGCGGCAGAGCGACCAAACGCCAGAGGAACAGGCCGAAACCCGGGCAGGCGATGAGGGAGGGACCTACACCACCGACGCCATGCGTCATTTGTGACGGTGCGCATCCCATGATGGAGTGCCCTTGGCGGAATGAGCATTGCTTCCGGTGTGGCAGGCCGGGCCACACACGTTACGAGTGTCCCCGGAGGCCAGGTGTCACCAGACCCCCGGCACCGAGACCCGACGACCCACGCCTGACGGACTCCTCCGATACCGAGACCCCACCCCGCCACGTCGAACGTAGCTGGCCCAGAGGCTGTGGACGGATCTCCCCAGCCGCCCCGGGGAGCAGTGATGCAGAATCCTAGAACAGGTATATATATATATATATTTTCTTCCCTTTATGGTTTTTCTTTGGTTAGGCATCGATTCCCATCTTCCGTGTCTGTCTTTTCTTCCTCCGCGTATGGTACCGTTGTGTCGGGGGGGGAAGGGTTATATAGGATAGGAGTGGGGTACTCCCCTAGTCCGCCTGAGGAGTTGTGAACGCTAGATAGGAATCCCTTACAAGTGTTTTGAGGAGAGAACCCTACCTAGTTTGTTGGTCTGTTCAAAACCCCGGAGGAGGAACTTCGCGGGAGTAGCCACTACCGCGACTGTAGCAGACAAGGTGTCACCACCCCCGACGACGACATCAGAAGCGGTGTTGTGAATTATCGAAGGATTACGACCTAACGATCCAATATCACCCCGGGAAAGCAAACGTGGTAGCGGACGTTTTGAGCAGGAAGGGGCGATTGTAGGAAGGATCGGTAGGTGCGAGGGCTAAACAGAGCAACTTGATCGTGAAATTTTCACGACTAGGGTTGGAAGTAGTGCCAACAGGCACGGTTGCGCAACTTCTAACTCTGGTGGTCAAACCAACACTGTTAGAAAAAGATTCGAGAGGAACAGCAGGCGGACTCGCACTTACAGCCCGTAAAAGACAAGATCTCACCGGTTCAGGAAGGGGACTTTTCATTGGAAGGCGATGACACCCTACGGTTCCGCGGACGAATTTGTGTGCCGGATACCCCCGGAATTGAAGAAGGAAATTCTGTCCAAGGCACACAGCGCCCCTTATGCAGCGCATCCAGGAGGCACAAAGATGTACAGGGACCTCAAGCAGACCTTCCGGTGGCCCAAGATGAAGAGGGATGTAACGCAATTTGTAGCTCATTGCCTGGGGCGTCAACAAATAAAGGCCGAACGTCAACGCCCGGCAGGGAAACTACAATCTCTCCTAGTGCCAGAGAGAAACGAGCGGATCAGGAGGGGCGCGAAGCCTTTTGGGAGCGCAAGTCGGGCATGCTTGGGCCTTTCCCCACTTATTGGATTCATGGTGTATTTAAGTTTCGGGGACGAAACTTCTTTTAAGGTGTGAGTGATGTAGCACTCGAGAAATTCAAGTATGGTTGCGAGCGAGGAAGCAGATCTAAACCTTAGTGACTTGCATACCGGTGCGCGTATTGCACAGTTTACGGAGCACTATGTCTGCCTTTCGGATCCGAGTCTGATCTCGAAAATCTGAAATCACTAGTGCGACCGTCTCGTCGAACCGATTGAAAATGATATAAACTGATTTTCAATCCGACGGTCGGATTGTTCAGAAATCAGTGAAGAAGCTTGAGTGGCCCACGACTTAAGTCGTGAATAGTAACCTCCTGATTTAATTCCCCACCGAGCGAACGTTAGCCGATTCACTGTCTGGAGTCCGAATCTAGCGATTCGGGTAGTCGATTTGAATGGCACCGCCGTTCTGAGCACAATGGCACTGACGGAATTCGCGTTTAGTGATCCGGGTGCATCGAAGTGCGTGCGTCATACTGCAACTTACAGAACTTTATGGCCCGAGATTTTATTCGAGCACTGAATCAAGCAAGAAAATACGCTACTTGATAGGTCTCGACGAGCCGGACGTCGTGGCGAAGTCTGTTTCGCAATTTGACGAACCATTCGTCTCGAAATGCGTGAAATACGCCGGAAAAGCGGGTATTTTCGCAAAAATCTTAATATTTTATGGGTCAAATTTAATGTGGCTTATAAGTTGGGGTGCTGGGAGCATTTATCACCTACAGTAAGGATCTTAGTGATTATGATAAAGAGTTGATGGACCAAAATGCAAAGAAAGTGGAAATTATACAAAATTACCCTATACTCTAATGTAGTGGGTTTGGAAACAGTTACAACTGCTCATCCATGTTTCCCACTCCCCTCTGCCACGACCTCCATGCCCAGGAACCGCTCTCCTTTGGGGTGGCTCGTAGTAAGGTGAGGAGGAGGATTTTGTATAAAGGGGAAATGGAAGTTTGAGGAAGAGGGGATCACACAGAGTTTTCTTGCACCCAACCTCCATCAAAGTTTTCTCCTGCTTCCTCTGCATCTCCCCCGTGGCCGCGCGACGCTGGGAGGAGCGAAACCGGCGTCATCCCACCTTCTCCAACTCCGGCGAAGGTGAAGCTTCTTATCCTTTGGTTTTATTGGCCCAAGACCCATGGCAGAGTCTTAATTAGGTCTTGCAGACTTTCCCTGCCAAGTACCAAACCTCCATGCACGGCCGTTTGCCGGCGGTGAAGTTGCACCGCCGGAAAAGGTGGTTTGCTCCGCCGCGGCCAACCGTCGCATCCGGCGGCTCGGGCCTTGAACCAAAATGGTGGAAATCTTCTGTTGAGTCTAATGAACACTTCCATGAAGTTTCATGGCTTTTGGCTTAGTGTGCAAGTCACAGACCTAAGCCCTAGTTTCGGGAAGATGAAGCCACGGCCGAGCTTCTTGCTCCGGCGCCGGCGACGCTTCCCACTGCCGTCCACAAGCCTAGAAATGTTATAGGGACCGAGGGGAGTCCGTCCATGCCTTTGCATGGCATCCATGCAGCCCGAAAATGTGGCTGCCATGGATGGCTCGAGTTAGAGCACGTTAATGGCGGCCGACCATCCGGCGACCTCCGACGGCGGGGTTCAGCCCAGACCTTCCTAAAAGCTTGTTAGGAAGCTATTGGTGTTGTCGCTTGAGGCCCAGAACCCATCATTGAAAATCCACCATTAGAGGTGGAAGCTCGAACCGAGCTTTGCTCCGCCGCCGTGTCCTGTCGCCGGGCATGGGTCCAGGTAAGTTTGTGAGGTGTTGTAGCACTTGTTGGTGCAAGTGGTTGAGGCCCAGAACCTGTGGTTGGGGAGTCACCATTTTCGAGGTTGGAGCATCATCTTCCTCCTCGAGCCACGGCTAAACCGAGGGTCGAAGCTTGATCCCAGTTGCATAGAAAAGTTTCTGCAACTGGGGGGAACAATTCTTGCCATCTTAGAACCTCCCAGGTTCCCTCTCTGCTGAGGACAAGCTCGGGCAAAAGCTTGGGTGCTTGTTTGCAAAGTGCGCCCACCAAATGTTTGTTAAAATGCCTCAATGAAGAAAAGTTTAGTTTCAGGCTTTGAGCTGAAAATGAAAGTTGCTCAAAAATGTCTCCTGAGCTTGATGCTCACTTCAGATCAAGTTAGATCTGTGTGGACTGAGGGTTGGAGCATTGTATGCATTGTTAGTGGACTAGGTGTGGATCTGGTTGATCCAGCAACTGCTGGGCTGCAAATGAAGCAAGCCCCAGGGTTTTTAGGTTGCTGTGAACTTAACCCTAAAGCAGAATTTGAATTGGATTATTAAAGGTTAAGTTATAGGTTAACCAACCCTTAAAAGAATAGTTTAGCCCAAACACTGTTCCGGGTGGTTTGCGAAGCCGCGACAGTGAGCTCCTAGCTAATTTGGGGTCACTGGACGCGATGCTCGCGTCGGATTTCGGTTTCGGTGAGCCGAAGAAACAAAAATGCATTTGAGCTATGTTAGAGAGGTATATTATGGCCCGAAGTTTTCCTCGGGTACCGTGCTGCTGCAAATGGGTGAGCACGGTGTTCAGCGGGTCGAGTGTCACTTACTGGAAGTGACGGTTCGTAAAAATAATATCCCAGTTAAGAGAACGAGCAAAAACGACTCTTATTTCATTGTAAAAGTGCAATTGGGTAAAACCCTAGGGGTCTAACTGCAATTGTAGCCTCATGGGCTGTTTTGGGCTGTACGCCCATGATCTCTAAACCCTTCGTGGGAGATCCAATGGCTTTCGTTGAGCGGAAATCGGATTTCCGGAAAGTTCCGGCAAAATCCCGGGACTTCGGCGAAGTTTGCCGTATAGCTTGCACACACAGTGAGTTAGTGGGATGGATACGAGAGAGAGAGTCTATTATTGACTTGTATTTATTATTCAGGTACTAGCAGTCAGCCGCTAGCCAGTGAGACTCCCAGCGGATTTCGGGATCGCTTGTGTTGAGGTGGGTTTACGGTCGAGGCTGAGTATTGTGTTGGTAATCCAAAAGGGTCTTTTTATTATTAATCGGTACTAACACTGATGGTTTCTATGGTGTACTACCTTACCCCGTGACATGGTTACTTGGTGACATGGTTACTTGGTGACATGGTTACTTGGTTACTTGGTTACTTGGTTACTTATGCTCGAGTTGCGACACGCGCACCCGCGGTTTGGCCACCGCAAAGGGTGCTCTTTTCCGGAAAGGCGGTCTTTGACCCGTGTTACCCCACGAGGTGACGTAGTGGGGGGCCCCTTATTAGTTTTGGGGTTTGAGGCAGCGAGGTGCGAGCGGTGCGACCTGTCGGGATTGGATCCCGTTGTGGTCAGGTGTGTACCCCACGAGGTGACGTAGTGGGAGGCCCCTTATTAGTTGTGGGGCTTGAGGCAGCGATGTGCGAGCAGGTGGGACCGCCGGGATTGGATCCCGACGCGGTCAGGTGTTACAGGTGTTACCGGGGTTACAGGTGTTACAGGTGGTACAGGTGGTTGCGAGTTACCGTTACGTGTAGAACGGTTGTTCTGGCTAGACTTACTTTTGTGGCTGGTATTACTTTACTGCTTTAGTACTATTTTGATGATAGTGTCGCTGACTACCCACTCTGTGACAGGTACCTCCAGGGGGTAGAGGTAGGCGACGGTGAGGCCGAGTTGGTAGCAGTCGGTCTGAGGGAGCCCTAGTATGCTGTTTTATTTACCTTCTCTGCATTTCATTCGGTATTGTAGGTTACTGTGTGGTTCTCGATACCCTTGTGGGGTCGTGTGGATGTTGAGTACTTTCTTTCTACTTATGCACTACTATTTCCGTTATTGTTCCCGTTTGGCCGTTTTCAAAGCAACATGACTAGAAAAGAAAAGAACTTCGAAAACTATCTTTTAAAATCTGGGTCGTGTGGACCTGTTTTTCAAACCCTGTGGATTTATGGCATCTTTTCAAACTGTCTTCAAAACCTTGGGTCGTGTGGACCTGCCTTCAAAACTGTGAGTTTATCCTTTCAACTTGATTGGCCACGGGTATTGTTTAGTCTTCATGCACCGTACTACTTCGAACTGTTGTGATTAAATGGGAAAATGATTGCTCATGATCGACTATTGTAACAGCCGCGACGCCGTGCATATACAGAGGAGACTCTGCCCGATTTTCGAGTAAATCTGTATATGTGGCGGGTCTGGGCACGCGCCGGGGAAGGAGGTTTCTAAACAAAAAAATTCGTACGCACTTTACGCGTACTTTGAAGTATCGTTTCCGCTAAAATAAAACCCCCGGGGCGTGACACGGCTACAGTGCTCGCGCGCGGGGATTTCGGGCTGCTACAGTGCGCGCCCGAAAATCCCCTGCGCCCGGAAATAGGGACATATCCGGTATTTCTTCAATTGTTTCTGCAGCCTATAAAAGCGATCCGAGCCTCCTTCTTTCCCCTTTTTCCGCCATTTCCGAGCCTCCTCTCGCCTGGGTGCCTTCAGCAAAGATGATCCCCGAGTTTGGCTGCATCCTTCTGCAAAGTTTTGGGATTTTTGGTGGCACGCTTATCGAGGTTTCTATTTTTACGGCGCGGCGTGACGCTCGTCCTTTTGGGTTCCCCTTCGTCGCGTTTCGGTGCGCGAGCTCCCCCGGCCTACTCCGACCACCTTTTCGAGTGATTTCTTCGCCGCTGGATTCGCGACGGACAGATCTACGATCTTGGTATTTTCAGCTTTCCCTCATTTCGCGCTTTTCGAGGTGTTTGTTCGAGCTTACTGTGACCCCATTTCTGTGAAGGAGATTTGGACAGCGGCTTGGTATTTCGGCGTTATCTCCGCAACCGGGCATCGTTTGACGACGTGCTTATACACTTTTTTCATCTAATCGGCGCAAGGAATATCACAGTATTTTTATTGGATTTTTTTGAGTTTTGCCCGAAGGTATATGTTCTTCCCCTTATCTGTAAATGGAATTACAGTTATGTTGCTGTGTGGTTTTGCGCACCTGTACTGTGGAATTTGTAACTCGGCCTACGGGGCTCGGAATTGGACGTGCAGGTACTCGTTTCGAAGGTATCGACGCGAGGATTACTGTGGTATTTTTATGGGATTTTTCTGGGCACTTTCGGCAGGTGAAATAAGCACGACTTTGGGACTGATTTTCATATTGTGTATACTTGGTTAATTTTGGAATAAAAGTGTAATGTTGAGCCTTATTGATGTACTCAGGGGTGTTTTCAGTCGTTTGGAGCCAAGGCTTGCGCGACTTGTACCGAGGGTGTTATGTTGGCAGATTTTGGACCCTGGGCGTCTACCCACTTCACCGACTTCAGGTTTGCCTTGGTTTAAGCGCTTCAGGTGGGTAAGCTTAATAGCAGTAACTATTTAAGGCATTGAGTTGTTGTGGCAAATATAAGCACACTTGTGGGGATGTCACCCCTCTATGACTGAGGCATGCATGTTTAGGGTACATGGTTTATGTTGGTAAGCAGGTAAGCTTGATAATGATATTTATATAATGATTGCAAGAATAGTATTTATGAGGTATACTGAGAACTTGCATGACTTGGACATCTATGTGATGACTAGTGTAAGCTTACCTAGGATAATGTTACCCTATGAGATTATGTAACATGCCATGTTAGCACATAGCCTTTCATGTGGTTGGTTTATGCTTTGGGACAGGGTTTCGTAGCTATGCGCGGATTTGTACTCTGAGGAGTTATTATAATCATTCTGTTGATGGACCCTGGTTGGTGGACAGGTCTAGTTTTGGGATTCCGGCATGTTGTTTATTCCTAAAGGAACTATTATTATGCTTTACCCCCCCCCCCCCCCTTTTTATTTCCTTGAGGACATTTGCATGCTTGTATGGTCATGTAGTTAGGCCATCTTTTACTGCTGCACTACTTATGGGAACTTGACTTAGGAGAAACCATGCTTTTCCTTTCTCCGCCTTTGCTAGTCAAGTGGTCAGTGTTGCTCGGGTTCGAGCAGGGGTCTGGATAGAGTAGTCAGGACTTCGTGTCTGGGACAGGTTGGCTTAGTTGTGGGGCTTTGCGGCAACCGCGGATATTGGGCGGTTGACCGGATGTTTCTCTATGCACCTGATTGGGTATCAGTTTTCTTTAGTGGATGGAGTTTCCCACTTATCGTTTAGTGCATCCGATTGAGGTCGGGTCTTTCCTTGGTGGTTGAGTTTTCCCACTTTGATCAGATTGATGATCAAGTCCTGCCGTTTAGAGATACTGGTGACATTGATGACAGAGATGCTTTACTCGTGTGGGTAGCTCCCCTCGAGTGCCGCTCCGGAGTAGGCTTCAGACCGTGTTGGGTTCCGGTCAGACCGTGTTGGGTTCCGGTCAGACCGTGTCGGGTGCCGGTCAGACCGTGTTGGGTTCCGGTCATTTGGACAGTGGAGATACTGAGTTCGGGAGATTGGTGACAGAGCAGGCAGTACCGGGTTTTATACCGGTTCATTCGATTGAGTTTATTTCGGTCAAATACTTTATTGTTACACTCGTGCCTGGGGGCCGAGTGCAGACTGGTAGTTGAGTTTAGAGCAGTGCTAGTATTGTTGAGAACCGTCTGGTTGACGGTGGTCCCGTGTTGTTGCGAGTACTTTGACCGCTGTGTGAGAGGTTGAGCATCATGATTCTATCCGTTCTGAGAGAGAGCGTGGATTTTGACCATAGCCTGCATGATCCTCTACTCGATAGCGAGCTAGTCCGTTTGGACGCCCTACGTAATTCCTGCCCGTCAGCGGGAGGTGGTTGTAGGTGGGCGCAGGTTTGACTGGACCAGATGTGGCAGTCAGCTCGATTGGGTCGATGGTGCACTTCATGTGCTAGTGGTTGCATACCACTGTTTGGTTCTCCCCCTTTTTGCCTTTAGTTAGGGGCAGGGTAGCTGTCGAGAGTCTCCAGCCTACTCATTTCAGTCTTATGACTTGGGTTAGTTTTTGTCTCTTGAGGACTTGGTGGGCAGACCGTCGGGTCTGGCGGTGGTACCCACTGAGAACTCCCTTTTTGGTGTAGTTCTCACACCCTTTGGGGGTTTTCCCCCCCTCTTTTTCTCTCCTCTCCTTTGTTTTGCAGAGTCTTAGCGGGTGTTGCCGACTCTGCGGATGTTGATCGTGCGAGGGAGTCGCGAGCTAGATCCCTACCCGTCGTTGGAGAGTAGCGGTACCCTTCAGAGGAGATCATCAGTGCATTAGTTGTTTCTTTTTCCTCTTTTGAGAGACTATTGTAGTGAGGATATTTTGTATTGAGAGACTGTACACTGTTGTATATTGGAGTTACCTCCCGGTTGGGTTTAGAGCTTGTACTTGAGGATATTGTATTATTATTATTTTGGGAGGCAGACAGTGTTGTTTTATTTCCAGTTGTACAGTGATTGATTTTAGTTACAGCAGATTTTTATTTATAGCTCTGATATCTGTTTAGTTATAGTACTTTTCTTGCAGGTAGGACGCTTCGCCTATGCAGGTTGGCATAGGTGGCGGATCTGTTTGGCGGGCCCGGGTCGCAGTTTCGACCCCGGGGCGTGACACCTGCAAAGATCCGGGTCACCACACATATACCTCAATCTCAAGAAAGAAGAATTCAAAAGGATCATGTAAGTTTAACTAAAGATTTTTGGTGATCAGAATACTTCTTGTAGTGTAGAAACACTTGGAAGAATTTTTTATTGCATAAAAATCAAGAACTGAACATGGGACATGTTCAGGATCCGGATCAGAGAGTCCAATCCGGATCCCGAAGGGTGCTTGTACATTGGCAAATCCGATCCGGATCATAGGCCATTTCGATCCGGATCCCGAACATGGGAATTTGCTGGAATACATGAACGATTCGGATCGAGCATTACAATCCGGATCCCGAACCCTGTTTTTCTGGAATTGCCTGACTCGTTACGACGATCCGGATTACAGTAAATCCGATACGGATCGCCGTCGTGAAAATTTCCAAAAACGGACAGTTTTTTATCCTTATCTTCTTCCAATAGTTTCTAACCTATAAATAGACCCTATGATTCTTTTTCTTGGGTTAAGGAAAATAGCCGTCATAATAAAATATAATCTTTTATACGGTCTAAGATCCACATATAGAGAAGAAAGGAAATCATTAGATATTACCCTATGTTTCTTCATCTATATTGATTAGTTTGATTCTAGGTTTTCATACTCACATCTTGAGTTGAATCAAACTAATGAATACTTAGATGGTATTTCCTATCTATCTTTGATCTAAGTATTCGGCGGATCATCACCACCCAAAAACAACGATTTACCCCAAAATCGGCGCGTGGACTTGCGTGGCCTTGTGGATTCAAGGTGCAACCGCTCTCGTGGATTCGGAGCGAGGTACGTTCGTGGAAGCGTGCTACTGGGTGAAGACCGTGGATTCGGTCAGACGTCGTGGATTCGGCGTTGGACGCAGATCGTGGATTCGTGAAGCGTTGTGGAGCGAGCGGAGAAGATCAACTAGGAGCGTATGGAAAAGGTTGAGTCGTCTGTGAGTACGGTATATCACCTTATACGTGTTTAATTCTAGTGGATTTCACCGTGTTATCGGTCCCGTGGTTTTTTACTCCGGTTTGGAGTTTTCCACGTAAAAATCTTGCGTGTTCATTTATATTTCCGCATTGGGTTTTTAATTGCGCAATGATTTTTTGAGTGTTTATTGTTTACACCTATTCACCCCCCTCTAGGTGTTTTTTTCCCTATTTAGATCCATTATTACATATAACCCAACAAGTGGTATCAGAGAGGGAATAGGGTTGTAAACAATGGTTGAAGGTGGAAACATCAACAGACCCCCGTTCTTTGATGGAACAAATTATGCGTACTGGAGAGTACGGATGAAAGCCTTTTTAATTTCCATCGACGAACGGGTGTGGCAATCAATTGAATTAGGATGGTCTAATCCAACTGAAATTATTGGTGATGTTCGCACCCTCAAACCTAGGTCGAAATGGACCAAGGAAGAGTTAGATTCATCTTCTTACAATGGCAAGGGAATTAATGCTATTTTTAATGCCTTATCTCAAACTGAATTCTCTCGCGTCTCGGCATGTGAGACTGCGAAAGAAATCTGGGATGTTCTTCAGGTTACACATGAGGGAACTAACCTCGTGAAGATTCAAAAGCTGCAAATGCTTACGAGCAGATTTGACTCTATTTTCATGGCAGAAAATGAATCTTTCACGGACTACTATACACGATTGCAAGACATCGTAAACTCATGTGCTAACCTGGGAGAGAAGATTCCAGAATTTAAGGTTGTAAGAAAGATCTTAAGAACTCTTCCTGAACGATTTCGCCCAAAGGTTACAGCCATTGAAACTATTAAACATCCGGACGAAATACGTGTAGAAGAACTAGTTGGTTCATTACAAACTTATGAAATGACATTTACTACTAACTATTCTTCGGGAAAGGCATCCTCTTCTAAGTCTTCAGGTTATGCTTTGAAAACAACAAAGGAAGAAGACACGGATTCATCCTCCTCAGACGATGACGAAAACCTATCTATGGAGGAATTTGAGAAGCAGCTCGCTCTCTTGACAAGGAAGTTTCGCCGCAACTTTCGAAGGGGTAATTCAAGTAAAACTCCATCCTTCGGAAAGTCGAAGAAAGGCAAGGGTATTTCAAGTTACAAGTCAAGAAAGCAAGAGAACTTTTCAAAGGATAAGAAAAGTTCAGAAGGACAAGTCCAATGCTTCAAGTGCCGAGGATACGGCCATATCTCAACGGAGTGTCCAACTAAGAATCCGTCGAAGAAGAAAGCGATGCAAGTCGTCACCTGGGATGACAACTCAACGTCAAATGAGTCATCCTCAAGTGATGAAGAAGAGAGCGCAACGGCATTCCACGCATCCACATCTTCACCCTTCATGTGCTTAATGGCAAGTACTTCAGATTCATTGTCCAACTCCTCTCGGGTTGAAAAAACTGCAACGGATGATGAATCGAGTAACTCTGAAGGTGAAGATTTTGTTTTAGCCTACCACAGACTTTTGAGGGATTCAAAGAAACTGGCTAAACAAAACAAGGGGTTGAGAGGGAGATTACAGGATCTCGAAGAAGAAGTAAAAAGGGTAACTTCTCTCTCGACCGATCTTGAAGTGGAAAGGGATAATCTGATAAAAGCAAATGTTTCCCTTCAAGAGTCCAATGAGCAATTCGAGAAGAATTATATAGATATGGTGAACAAAGCGAATTACTTCTTGAAGCTCAACGGCGAGGCTCGACAAGAAAAATTGGAAATGACAGAGACCATTCTCCAACTAAAGGATGACTTAAAGAGATTTACTTCTGGAAGGAGTAAGTTGGATAAGCTTCTTGGTCTTGGTCAAACAAATCGGTTCGGCCTCGGGTACACTCAAACTGGAAATAGTCCAAGTTCGAGTGGGACAGTTTTTGTGCCTCAGTCGGTATCTCCTCCTCCGACACCGGAATTCACGACAAGCAACGACAACAAGCCTACACCTTTCTCTTCGGGATCGTCAAGCTCAAAGGTATGTTTTCGTTGTAATTTTGCAGGGCACATTGAAAGAAATTGCAAGGTTGGAGCTCAAAGATCAAATCAATCACATCTTGCGACTGCTACCAATGAGTTCACTCCCCGGAAATCAAAGAAGGATTTGTCAAAAGAAAAGAACATTGGTAGTACTTCAAACAAGACGATGACAAAAGAAAAAGATCAATCATACAAGACGTCTTCATCAAGGAAAATTTCTCAACCATTGCCAACATACTCTAAAACTCAAAAGGTTTGGGTATGCAAAGGTGAAATCTTTCCTTGTCTTTAATCGTTCTACGATTAAATGTTGTGTAGTTTATGTAGACTATTTTTCTTTCTTTGGACCGACCCGTCAACCATCTTTGGGAGGTAAATGGTATATTCTCTTATTGGTTGATGATTTCTCTCGGTATTCTTGGGTAGCATTTTTAAAAGAGAAAGCTGATACGTTTGATTCTTTTCATGAGATTTGCCATCGTATTATGATTGAAAAGAATGAAAAGATCATTCGTGTTAGAAGTGATAGAGGTGGAGAATTCATTAATTCTAAATTCATTGACTTTTGCACTTCCAACGGCATTAAGCATGAATTCTCAGCACCCTATACACCTCAGCAGAATGGTGTTGTTGAGCGCAAAAACAGGGTTGTTCAAGAGATGGCGCGTGTGATGCTTCATAGCCGGAATTTACCGTTATACTTTTGGGCTGAAGCTGTGAACACCGCTGTCTATGTAATTAATCGAGTATATTTGCGCCCAGGAACTTTAAATACACCATATGAGCTGTGGTTTAGTAGAAAACCGAATATCAAGTATTTTCGTATCTTTGGGAGTCGATGTTTTATTTTGCGTGATCGCGAAAATCTTGGTAAGTTCGATTCTCGAAGTGACGAAGGGATCTTTTTGGGTTATTCTACAAATAGCAGAGCATATCGGGTATTTAACATGGAATCTAAAACGATTGTAGAATCTATAAATGTTAAAGTAGATGAAGCTTTTCACTTTGCATCTGAAAAATCTACCCTCGATATCTCTCATGATGATGATACACCTGCCAATGCATCTTCTCATAACAATTCTTCCAATATTAATGATGCATCTAATGGTTCTTCTAGTTCATCTAATGTGCAGGAATCATCTCATGTACCTCCGAGTACTCAATTACAACAAACGTTACGAATCTCCAAGGATCATCCTGAATCAAACATCATTGGAGACCCACAAGAAGGAGTTAAAACTCGGAGACAGTTGGTTTGTGGATTCGCTTGCTACGTTTCCATGTTAGAACCAAAGAATCTAGATGAAGCTCTTCAGGATGACTACTGGATTAAAGCAATGCAGGAAGAGCTCCATCAGTTTGAGCGAAACAAAGTCTGGGAATTAACAAAGCCTCCAAAGCAACACAATGTGATAGGTACCAAATGGATTTTCAAGAATAAGAAAAATGAGGATGGTACCATCATCAGGAACAAAGCACGTTTAGTTGCTCAAGGCTACTCTCAAATAGAAGGTATAGACTTTGATGAAACTTTCGCCCCTGTAGCTAGACTAAAGTCCATTCGTATCTTATTCGCGATAGCTTGTCATTTTAAAATAAAATTATTTCAAATGGACGTTAAGAGCGCGTTTTTAAATGGGTTTTTAAACGAGGAAGTTTATGTGGCTCAACCGAAAGGTTTTGTAGACTGTAAACAACCTAACCATGTTTTTCGTTTGAAAAAGGCTCTTTACGGTTTAAAACAAGCACCGCGAGCATGGTACGAAAGGCTAACAAAGCACCTTTTGGATAAGGGCTATACTCGAGGGGGAGCTGACAGGACTCTCTTTGTGAAGCATTATCAGAATAACTTCATTGTAGCACAAATCTATGTCGATGACATTGTATTTGGTGCGACAAGAGATAATGATGCTTCTAAATTCGCTGAAACTATGGAAAGCGAATTTGAGATGTCAATGATGGGCGAATTGACTTATTTCCTTGGATTGCAAGTGAAACAGAGTGACGAAGGCATCCATTTGTGTCAATCCAAGTATGCCTTGGAGTTGGTCAAAAAGTTTGATCTAGAAAATTGTAAAGATTTTCTGACTCCAATGGGAACTAGCAATAAAGGATTAGGAAGTGAATCTTTTAGTGAGAATGTAGACGAGAAACTTAATCGGAGTATGATTGGAAGTCTACTTTACCTCACGGCTAGTCGCCCGGATATATCTTTTGGTGTTGGGATCTGCGCGAGATATCAATCTGCACCAAAGGAGGTTCACCTGAAAGCGGTGAAACGGATCATCCGATACATTAAAGGAACCATAAATTTCGGAATTTGGTATCCTATGGGAACAAGTTTTGATATTATTGGATACTCAGATGCCGATTGGGCAGGATCTGTGGATGATCGGAAAAGTACGAGTGGTGCTTGTTTTTATCTTGGCCATTGCCTTGTTGCATGGCATAGTAAAAAGCAAAACTGCATTGCACTCTCGACTGCCGAAGCGGAATATATCTCAGCGGGTAGTTGTTCAACCCAACTCATTTGGATGAAAAGTGTGTTGAGCGACTTCCGGATTTCAGCAACTTCGGTAACAATTCTTTGTGACAACACTAGTGCTATAAACATTTCCAAAAACCCTGTGTTGCACTCTAGAACAAAACACATTGAACTTAGATATCATTTTCTTAGAGAGCTAGTTGAATCAAATACTCTTCAACTTTCATATATTTCAACTGAAGATCAATTAGCTGACATTTTAACAAAACCTTTGGATCAAAAACGTTTTATTCATTTGCGTAAAGCAATTGGAATGCTTTCCTTGAAATAAACTTCTTTTTGAAGCTTTTGCTTAGGTTAGGTTTTGTTTTTGTGTTTTTGTTCTTTATCTATGTTAATACATAGTACATTAATTGAGCATGTGTATTATTGACTTTACTTGCATCCTTTTATATAATTAGAAATTTATTATGCTTTGGATATCATAATAATTCAGTTGATGCATTGATCATTTATTTAAATTAAATCATTTTTAATTGATCAAAGTCAATTTCTCTCTCAATGATCTCTTGGTATTGTTTTTATCTTATTTGACTATTTGGTTGAGTATGAATTCAAGATCAATCCTTGGTTGAATACTTTATATCTTAAATTAATTGATAGCCAATTGAGGGGGAGTCAAAGAAAAGTAAAATGCTCAAAAGATGTGGAAAGAGTTACATCCCAATGAGGAGTGTGAAAACTACCACCACATGAAGGAAAGAGCTACCACCTCGGTCGTCCGAGTACTGTGTGCAGCTACCACATGTATACCAAGCATGGGTTTGTAATTTTTGATTAAATAAAATGCATGATTGAAATACTTGACTCCGTCAAATTTCAAGATTGGTATAAGGTGGGATTTTTTATTGAAAGATGCTCAAAGAGCCACTCTCTTCAACAGATTGACTAGATACATTATATAATTTATTTGGGATTTCAAACATCTATTGATCTTGGTAATTCATTTTCTTTACCATTTTAATGATTTGATAAACGCCGTACTCATAAGATCATGATGGATGTGTTTGAACTTGATCAACTTTAAAGGTTTTAATTTCTGTAAATTTTCATGTCATTATTTGAATGTTATTGATAGATTTAACATAATTTATTTCTCTTGACATGAAACGATGATTTTTGTTTAAAGTTGATGTGCTAAAATGCTTACATACTTTTTCTGGATTTTATTGAATTTTTCTAAATTATTCTGAAGAAAAAGTTGGAGCCGATCCGGATCGGACATGAATGATCCGGATCCCGAACGCAGGTGTTTCCTGCGGGTAGCCGATCCGGATCGAAATCTCGATCCGATCCGGATCACGGCTAGGGTTTTATTAGAACAAGAGGGATTTTGATTTCTTTTATTCCAATCTTTTGTTCTTAAGACTCCAGAGTTTCTCTCTCTAGAATTCATCCTTCTTGGAGCCTTTCAAACTCGAGTTCTTCAATTCCAAGTAAGTTTTATTGATCAAAATCTCGGTTTTTTTACTGTTTTTCCTTGTTTGCTCAAAACGTGAGTAGAGATCATGGAACTTTTTCATTTGTGAATGGTTTTTGGTCAAATTTCTTTTGAAATAAGAACTCTGGGTAGATTAGTTTTGATTATATGCTAGGTATTCTCAAGATAAACGGATTTTTGGTCTTCGATTTCAAAAATTTCGGTTTTAGGGCATATAATGGGAATTTTCCAAAATCATGCAATTGATCTATTTTTAAAATTCCTTTTGCAAAACTAATTTGATTCTTAGTCTCTCTACACGATAATGATTGTTTGGGTACAATTTTTCAAATTTTTGAAAACTAACAATTTTTCCGTGTTCTTGAGTTGTTGCTCACAGGATTTCTTTTCTCAAGAAACCAATAGCAATGGTGATCACGTGGATCATTTTTCTTCTAGCTGCTATGGTACATACGAGAGACACTGTCAAGCCCAAGAGGGCCAAGAAAGCGAAGAAGACTAAGGATGATTCTGACACTGGATCTAAAACAGAATCGATCGATTGGGATGAGTTGCAAATTGAAGCAACAACTGTTCCCACTGCCTCGAAAGGGAAAGCCCCTGCTGAAACCTCAAAGGCTCCGCCTACTGCTGCTGAAAAGGGCAAAGCCCCAATGGAAGAAATCTCTGGGAAGACAAGAAGAAAAGGTGTTGCTCGCAAAAGAGGGAGTGCTCGAGGAATCTCCATTGAGCAACCAGCTGTTAGCCAAGCACCTCCACAAGACTTTATCAGCTCGGCTAGGATTAAGGAAAATGAAGAGGGAAGTGGAATTCAAATTACTGAATCCCTCTCTAGAGCACACTCGGTACCTAGCGAATCCCCATGGGCTGAAGACCAGCATGCATCATCTGCCTCTACAACTCGTCCAGCGACTTCCAAGAGAAACGCTCTAGAAGCTACCGTATTGGCCGCCATTCATCAGGACCAAAGAAGACTTTCTGCTGACCAAGAGAGATTGGCATTAGGTCTCCGGCATATGGCCGCTGAACAAGAACAGATGAAGAAGAAATGTTCCAAATTATCGCGAATGCTAAAAGGGATCTTGAACAAGATAGACGATACTAGCTCAGACAGTTCTGATTTGACTTGATCTTTTATGCTCTAACCTTTATCGTCTCTATTGCAGTTTGTGACAAAAAGGGGGAGAGAGTTTAGAGTGAACTTTGTGAGAACTTTGAACAAACTTTGACTTTGGTGAAAGGTAAGTATCACAACTTCTGGTTTTTATCTTGTGATGTGTTGCATGTCCCTACTAACTATTCGACTAACTATTTGGACATGTATTATTACTAACAAGTTGTTTGATTACTAACAAAGCAAAGTTATGACATTTGGAATCTTATTGCTTAGAAGATATGTCAATGTTTGATTGTGATCTTATTACATATCTGAATTACTTAATGTCATGGTGAGCATAAACTCTATCTCTGTTAGGTTTTGAATGCTAAATATTCTTGAGGTATCTAACGATCTCGTTTTGTCAAGAATGATTTCTTTTTGCAGAGAGTACAGATGTCTAAGTCTAGAGTCTGTTTTAGGAGTTTATCTCATGTATTGGATCTCCATTGTAAATTTTTGTTGTATGGTGATAGCAACAAAAATATCATTTTGAATTTTCTTTAGTGGATCTGTGTTTTGTCACGAAACCGCCAAAGGGGGAGATTGTTACGGATTTTGTTTTGGCGCATTTCGTGAAAGTGTTAAGTCTTGAAGATTGAAGATGAATGAAGTTTGGATCATATACCTCAATCTCAAGAAAGAAGAATTCAAAAGGATCAGGTAAGTTTAACTAAAGATTTTTGGTGATCCGAATACTTCTTGTAGTGTAGAAACACTTGGAAGAATTTTTTATTGCATAAAAATCAAGAACTGAACATGGGACATGTTCAGGATCCGGATCAGAGAGTCCAATCAAGATCCCGAAGGGTGCTTGTACATTGGCAAATCCGATCCGGATCATAGGCCATTTCGATCCGGATCCCGAACATGGGAATTTGCTGGAATACATGAACGATCCGGATCGAGCATTACAATCCGGATCCCGAACCCTGTTTTTCTGGAATTGCCTGACTCGTTACGACGATCCGGATCACAGTAAATCCGATCCGGATCGCCGTCGTGAAAATTTCCAGAAACGGACAGTTTTTGATCCTTATCTTCTTCCAATAGTTTCTAACCTATAAATAGACCCTATGATTCTTTTTCTAGGGTTAGGGAAAATAACCATCATAATAAAATATAATCTTTTATACGGTCTAAGATCCACATATAGAGAAGAAAGGAAATCATTAGATATTACCCTATGTTTCTTCATCTATATTGATTAGTTTGATTCTAGGTTTTCATACTCACATCTTGAGTTGAATCAAACTAATGAATACTTAGATGGTATTTCCTATCTATCTTTGATCTAAGTATTCGGCGGATCATCACCACCCAAAAACAACGATTTACCCCAAAATCGGCGCGTGGACTCACGTGGCCTTGTGGATTCAAGGTGCAACCGCTCTCATGGATTCGGAGCGAGGTACGTTCGTGGATTCGAAGCGTGCTACTGGGTGAAGACCGTGGATTCGGTCAGACGTCGTGGATTCGGCGTTGGACGAAGATCGTGGATTCGTGAAGCGTATTGGAGCGAGCGGAGAAGATCAACTAGGAGCGTATGGAAAAGGTTGAGTCGTCAGTGAGTACGGTATATCACCTTGTACGTGTTTAATTCTAGTGGATTTCACCGTGTAATCGGTCCCGTGGTTTTTTACTCCGGTTTGGAGTTTTTCCACGTAAAAATCTTGCGTGTTCATTTATATTTCCGCATTGGGTTTTTAATTGCGCAATGATTTTTTGAGTGTTTATTGTTTACACCTATTCACCCCCCTCTAGGTGTTTTTTTC
This sequence comes from Tillandsia leiboldiana, assembly GCA_029204045.2. Lineage (NCBI taxonomy): Eukaryota > Viridiplantae > Streptophyta > Magnoliopsida > Poales > Bromeliaceae > Tillandsia > Tillandsia leiboldiana. The sequence continues at coordinate 9,757 of JAQNDB010000134.1, read as the reverse complement.
CCCTATTTAGATCCATTATTACATATAACCCCAACAAGTTCAATGTGTTTTGTTCTAGAGTGCAACACAGGGTTTTTTGAAATGTTTATAGCACTAGTGTTGTCACATAAAACAGTTACCGAAGTTGCTGAAATCCGGAAGTCGCTCAACACGCTTTTCATCCAAATGAGTTGAGTTGAACAACTACCCGCTGAGATGTATTCCGCTTCGGCAGTCGAGAGTGCAATGCAGTTTTGCTTTTACTATGCCATGCAACAAGGCAATGACCAAGATAAAAACATGCACCACTCGTACTTTTCCGATCATCCACAGATCCTGCCCAATCGGCATCTGAGTATCCAATAATATCTAGACTTGTTCCCATAGGATACCAAATTCCGAAATTAATGGTTCCTTTGATGTACCGGATGATCCGTTTCACCGCTTTCAGGTGAACCTCCTTTGGTGCTGATTGATATCTCGCGCAAATCCCAACACTAAAGGATATATCCGGGCGACTAGCTGTGAGGTAAAGTAGACTTCCAATCATGCTGCGATAAAGTTTCTCGTCTACATTCTCACTAAGAGATTCACTTCCTAATCCCTTATTGCTAGTTCCCATAGGAGTGGGAAAATCTTTAGAATCTTCTAATCCGAATTTCTTTACCAACTCCTTTGCATACTTGGATTGACACAGATGGATGCCTTCACCATTTTGTTTCACTTGTAATCCAAGAAAGTATTTCAGTTCGCCCATCATAGACATCTCAAATTCGCTTTCCATGGTTTCTAGCGAATTTAGAAGCTCATTATCCTTTGTTGCTCCAAATACAATGTCATCAACATAGATTTGTGCAACAATGAAGTTATTTTGATAATGCTTCACAATAGAGAGTCCTGTCTGCTCCCCCTCGAGTATAGCCCTTCTCCAAAAGGTGCTTCGTCAACCTTTCGTACCACGCTCGCGGTGCTTGTTTTAAACCGTAAAGAGCCTTTTTCAAACGAAAAACATGGTTAGGTAGTTTACAGTCTACAAAACCTTTCGGTTGAGCCACATAAACTTCCTCATTTAAAAACCCATTTAAAACGCGCTCTTAACGTCCATTTGAAAGAGTTTTTATTTTAAAGTGACAAGCAATAGAGAATAAGATACGAATGGACTCGAGTCTAGCTACAGGGGCGAACGTTTCATCAAAGTCTATACCTTCTATTTGAGAGTAGCCTGAGCAACTAAACGTGCTTTATTCCTGATGATGGTACCATCCTCATTTTTCTTGTTCTTGAAAATCCATTTAGTACCGATCACATTGTGTTGCTTCGGAGGCGTCGTTAATTCCCAGACTTTGTTTCGTTCAAACTGATGGAGCTCTTCCTGCATTGCTTCAATCCAGTAGTCATCCTGAAGAGCTTCATCGATATTCTTTGGTTCGATCATGGAAACGTAACAAGCGAATCCACAAACCAACTGTCTCCGAGTTTTGACTCCTTCTTGTGGGTCTCCAATGATGTTTGATTCAGGATGATCCTTGGAGATGCGTAACGTTTGATGTAATGGAGTACTCGGAGGTACATGAGATGATTCCTGCACATCAGATAAACTTGAAGAACCATTAGATGCATCATTAATATTGGAAGTATTATCATGAGAAGATGCATTTACAGGAGTATCATCATCAAGAGAGATATCAGGGGTAGATTTATCAGATGCAAAGTGGAAAGCTTCATCTACTTTAACATTTATAGATTCTACAATCGTTTTAGATTCCAAGTTAAATACCCGATATGCTCTACTATTTGTAGAATAACCCAAGAAAATCCCTTCGTCACTTCGAGAGTCAAATTTTCCAAGATTTTCGCGGTCACGTAAAATGTAACACCGACTCCCAAAGATACGAAAATATTTGATGTTGGGTTTTCTACAACACCATAGTTCATATGGTGTATTTAACGTTCCCGGGCGCAAATAAACTCGATTAATAACATAGATTGCAGTGTTCACAGCTTCAGCCCAAAAATATAGCGGTAAATTCCGGCTATGAAGCATAACACGTGCCATCTCTTGAACAACCCTGTTTTTGCGCTCGACTACACCATTCTGTTGAGGTGTATAGGGTGCTGAGAATTCATGTTTAATGCCATTGGAAGTGCAAAAATCAATGAATTTTGAATTTATGAATTCTCCACCTCTATCACTTCTAACACGAATGATCTTTTCATTCTTTTCAATCATAATACGAAGGCAAATCTCGTGAAAAGAATCAAAAGTATCAGCTTTCTCTTTTAAAAATGCTACCCATGAGTATCTAGAGAAATCATCAACCAATAAGAAAATATACCATTTACCTCCCAAGGATGGTTGACGTGTCGGCCCCATAAGATCCATATGCAATAATTCCAAGGGCCGTTTGGTACCAACGTGGTTCAAGTTCTTGTGTGCAGTCCTAGATTGTTTTCCCTTTTGACAACCACCACACACAATGTTTTGTTTAAGTGAAAGTTTAGGAACCCCCTTGACCACGTCTTTGTTTGAAATTCTAGCAAGTTCCTTAAAATTTATGTGACCTAGCCTTTCATGCCAAAGTGTTTCATTATTCAAAGAGGCTAAGTTACAATTTTCAGAAATTTTATTGGGAACAACATAACAATTGTTTTCAGATCTAACCCCTTTTAAAAAGAAAACATGGTCCTTATCAGTTACAATGCATTCAACAGATGAAAAATTAACTGAAAAACCATTGTCACAAAGTTGACTGATACTTATGAGGTTAGTCTTAAGGCCATCAACAAATAACACATTATTTAGAATCGGGCCATCTGGAATAGCTACTGTTCCTTTTCCAACAATTTTGGAAGACTGACCGTCTCCGAAAACTACAAGTCCTCCGGAGATTTTCTCAAAATTTTGAAAACAGTTTTTGTCACCGGTCATGTGACGGGAACAACCGCTATCCAGATACCAAGACGAATTATCATATGCATGCAAGGAAATATTTGTAACAAGACAAGGGAAAATTTCACCTTTGCGTACCCAAACCTTTCGAGTTTTGGTGTACGTCGGAAATGATTGTGAAGTTGATACCTTTGGTGAAAGCGTCTTGTTTGATCCATCGCTTTTCCTTGACGTCGTCGTCTTGTTTGATGAACTACCGAGGCTCTTTTCCTTCGAATAATTTGCATTTGATTTCCGAGGAATCACCCTTTTGGTAGTCGTTGCAAGAAGTGCTTGAGTTGAGCGTTTGGCTCCCATCTTGCAATTTCTTCTTATGTGCCCTGCAATACCACAACGAAAACATACCTTGATGCTTGACGATCCGAAGAGGGGGAAGTAGGTTTGTTGTCGTTGTTTGTCGTCAATTCCGGTGTCGGAGGAGGAGATACCGACTGGGGCACAAAGACTGTCCCAACCGAACTAAAATTGTCTTAGTTCGATTGTATCCGAGGCCGAACTTGTTTGATTGACCAAGACCAAGAAGCTTATCCAACTTACTCCTTCCTGATGAAAATCGCTGTAAGTCATCCTTGAGTTGGAGAATGGTCTCTGTCATTTCCAATTTTTCCTGTCGAGCCTCGCCGTTGAGCTTCAAGAAGTAATTCGCTTTGTTCACCATATCTATATAATTCTTCTCGAATTGCTCATTGGACTCTTGAAGGGAAACATTTATTTTAATCAGATTATCCCTTTCCACTTCAAGATCGGTCGAGAGAGAAGTTACCCTTTTTACTTCTTCTTCGAGATCCTGCAATCTCCCTCTCAACCCCTTGTTTTGCTTAGCCAGTTTCTTTGAATCCCTCAAAAGTCTGTGGTAGGCTAGAGCAAAATCTTCACCTTCCGAATCATCCGATTCATCGTCCGTTGCATTCTTTTCAACAGTGGAGTTGGACAATGACTCGGATGTACTAGCCATTAAGCACATGAAGGGTGAAGATGTGGACGCGTGGAACGCCGTTGCGTTATCTTCTTCATCACTTGACGATGACTCATTTGACGATGAGGTGTCATCCCAAGTGACGGCTTGCATCGCTTTCTTCTTTGACGGATTCTTATTAGGACACTCCGTTGAGATATGGCCGTACCCTCGGCACTTGAAGCATTGGACTTGTCCTTCTGAGCTTTTCTTATCCTTAGAAAAACCCTCTTGCTTTCTTGGTTTGAAACTTGAAGAACCTTTGCCTTTCTTCGACTTTACGAAGGATGGAGTTTTGCTTGAATTACCCCTTCGAAAGTTTCGGCGAAATCTTCTTGTCAAGAGAGCAAGCTGCTTCTCAAAGTCCTCCATAGATAGGTTCTCGTCATCGTCTGAGGAGGATGAATCCGCGTCTTCTTCTTTTGTTGTTTTCAACGCATAACCTGAAGACTTAGAAGAGGATGCCTTTCCAGAAGAATAGTTAGTAGGAAAAGTCATTTCATAAGTTTGTAATGAACCAACTAATTCTTCTACACGGATTTCGTCCGGGTGTTTAATAGTTTCAATGGCTGTAACCTTGAACGAAATCTTTCAGGAAGAGTTCTTAATATTTTTCTTACAACTTTAAATTCTGGAATCTTCTCTCCCAAGTTAGCACATGAGTTTACGATGTCTTGCAATCGTGTGTATAGTCTGTGAAAGATTCATTTTCTGCCATGAAAATAGAGTCAAACTTGCTCGTAAGCATTTGCAGTTTCTGAATCTTCACAAGGTTAGTTCCCTCATGTGTAACTTGAAGAACATCCCAGATTTCTTTCGCAGTCTCACATGCCGAGACGCGAGAGAACTCAGTTTGAGACAAAGCATTAAATAAAGCATTAATCCCTTTGCCATTGTAAGAAGAAGAATCTATCTCTTCCTTGGTCCATTTCGACCTAGGTTTGATGGTGCGAACATCAGCAATAATTTCAGTTGGATTAGACCATCCTAATTCAATTGATTGCCACACCCGTTCGTCGATGGAAATTAAAAAGGCTTTCATCCGTACTTTCCAGTACGCATAATTTGTTCCATCGAAGAACGGGGGTCTGTTGATGTTTCCACCTTCAACCATTGTTTACAACCCTATTCCCGCTCTGATACCACTTGTTGGGTTATGTATAATTGGATCTAAATAGGGGAAAAAACACCTAGAGGGGGGTGAATAGGTGTAAACAATAAACACTCAAAAATCTTTGCGATATAAAACCCAATGCGGAAAAATAAATAACACGCAGAGATTTTTACGTGGAAAACTCCAAACCGGAGTAAAAAACCACGGGACCGATAACACGGTGAAATCCACTAGAATTAAACACGTACAAGGTGATATACCGTACTCACAGACGACTCAACCTTTTCCATACGCTCCTAGTTGATCTTCTCCGCTCGCTCCACGACGCTTCTCGAATCCACGATCTGCGTCCAACGCCGAATCCACGACGTCCGACCGAATCCACGGTCTTCACCCAGTAGCACGCTTCGAATCCACGAACGTACCTCGCTCCGAATCCACGAGAGCGGTAGCACCTTGAATCCACAAGGCCACGCGAGTCCACGCGCCGATTTTGGGAAAATCGTTGTTTTTTGGGTGGTGATGATCCGCCGAATACTTAGATTAGAAATAGATCGGAAATACCATCTAAGTATTCATTGATTTGATTCTACTCAAAATGTGAGTATGAAAACCTAGAATCAAATCAATCAATATAGATGAAGAAACATAAGATTAAATCTATTGATTTCCTTTCTTCTCTATATGTGGATCTATCTATTTCGGTCGTCTTTTTCCCTTTATCGTGGTTACCCTAAAAGATGAATTAAAGGGTCTATTTATAGGTTAGAAACCATTGGAAGAGGATAAGAATCAAAAACTAACCTTTTCTGGAATTTTTCAGGACGGCGATCCGGATCGGACTTCGGCGATCCGGATTGCAGTAGCGAGACAGACAGTTTCCAGAAAAACCAAGGTTCGGGATCCGGATCGAAGTGCCTGATCCGGATCGTTCATACAATTTCACCAAACACCAACGTTCGGGATCCGGATTGCAAAGCCTGATCCGGATCGTTCATAAAAATGGTAAAACCAGTGTTCGGGATCCGGATCAAAGGAGGCTACGATCCGGATTGAACTGTGTATGAACGAACACCCTTCGGGATCCGGATTGGAAAGTCTGATCCGGATCCTGAACATGTCCCATGTCCAGTTTTTGATTTTTATGCAATTAAAAATTCATCCAAGTGTTTCTACACTATAAGAAGTATTCGGATCACAAAAATAATTAGTTAAACATACCTGATCCTTTTGAATTCTTCTTTCTTGAGATTGAGTTAAATGATCCAACTTTCTTTATCTTCAATCTTCAAGACTTAACCGAATTCACGAAATACGCCAACTCAAATTCCGTAACAGCTCCTACATGCACAGTCTGGGTACAATCAATGAAACGACAATAGTGAAGTCTCTCTCCACGAAACAAGATGAGCCTCCATCACCTCCTCGCCAACGACGAGCTCAACCACAAGCAACAACCTCTTCACAGCAAGCAACACCTCCAGTCAAACAAGCACAAGCAGCACAACAAAAACCTCCATCAACTTCCGATGATGATGCATCGGTTACCTCAATCTATAGAGAACAACAACGTCTCTCCAACGAGCAAGAACGCATCTCTAACGAGTTTGTTCAGATGAAAGAAGATCTTAGAGAGGTTAAGAAAGAGCAAACCTCAATGAACAAACGCATCAAGAAAATATTTCAGAAGCTTGGATGCATCAGTTCTGACGACTCTGCTTAATGTTTTATTCAAACCTTCTCTTTTGCAGGTTTTATGTTATTCCGTCTTAAGCTCTCTAACTTTTGAAACTGTTTTAACTTTTTTTTCTTTTTGTAATTTTGGTTACTTTAGTGACAAAAAGGGGGAGAGTATAAGAACAATTGGAACAATGGTTTGAGAAAGTTATGAACTGGTTTGAGAAAGTTATGAACTTTGAACTATGAAAGGTAAGGTAAGTATCAAAGAGGTAAGTATCAAAGCAACTTTTGGTTTTGTATTGTGATTGCATGCATGTCTCGACTAACTATTCGACTAACTATTTGGGCATGTATTATTACTAACAAGTTGTTTGATTACTAACAAAGTTATGACATTGGAATTTTATTGCTTAGAAGATATGTCGATGTTTGATTGTGATCTTATTACATATCTGAATTCGTAAATGTCATGATGAGTATAAACTCTATCTCTGTTAGGTTTTGAATGCTAAATATTCTTGAGGTATCTAATGATCTCTTTGTCAAGAATGATTTCTTTTTGCAGAGAGTACAGATGTCTAAGTCTAGAGTCTATTTTAGGAGTTTATCTCATGTATTATATTTTTGGATCTCCATTGTAAATTTTTGTTGTATGGTGATAGCAACAAAAATATCTTTTTGAATTTTCTTAAGTGGATTTGTGTTTTGTCACGAAACTGCCAAAGGGGGAGATTGTTAAGGATTTTGTTTTGGCGCATTTCGTGAAAGTATCGAGTCTTGAAGATTGAAGGTTAAGAAGTTTGGATTTTATATCTCAATCTCAAGAAAGAAGAATTCAAAAGGATCAGGTATGTTTAACTAATTAATTTTGGTGATCCGAATACTTCTTATAGTGTAGAAACACTTGGATGAATTTTTAATTGCATAAAAATCAAAAACTGGACATGGGACATGTTCAGGATCCGGATCAGACACTTCGATCCGGATCCCGAAGGGTGTTAGTTCATACGCAAATCCAATCCGGATCATAGCCAAATCTGATCCGATCCCGAACATTGGTTTTTGCTGAATTGTATGAACCATCCGGATCGACATTTCAATCCGGATCCCAAACCCTTGTTTTTCTAGGAATTGTCTGTTTCGTCACGACAATCCGGATCGCCGTAAATACGATCCGGATCGTCGTCATGTAAAATTTCAGAAAATGTTAGTTTTTGATTTTATCCTCTTCCAACAGTTTCTAACCTATAAATAGACCTTTTGATTTATTTTCTAAAAAAGCCGTATAATCTTAATAAATCAAAAGACGACCATATAAATCCACAAATAGAGAAGAAAGGAAATCAATAGATTTAATCTTATGTTTCTTCATCTATTTTGATTGATTTGATTCTAGGGTTTCATACTCATATTTTGAGTCGAATCAAATCAATGAATACTTAGATGGTATTTCCGATCTATTTCTAATCTAAGTATTCGGCGGATCATCACCACCCCAAAAACAACGATTTCCCAAATCGGCGCGTGGACTCGCGTGGCCTTGTGGATTCAAGGTGCTACCGCTCTCGTGGATTCGGAGCGAGGTAACGTTCGTGGATTCGAGACGTGCTACTGGGTGAAGACCGTGGATTCGGTCAGACGTCGTGGATTCGGCGTTGGACGCTAATCGTGGATTCGAGCAGCGTTGCGGAGCGAGCGGAGAAGATCAACTAGGAGCGTATGGAAAAAGGTCGAGTCGTCAGTGAGTACGGTATATCACCTTTGTACGTGTTATAATTCTAGTGGATTTCACCGTGTTATCGGTCCCGTGGTTTTTTTACTCCGGTTTGGAGTTTTCCACGTAAAAATCTTGCGTGTTATCTTTTATTTCCGCATTGGGTTTTTATTACGCAAAGATTTTTGAGTGTTTATTGTTTACACCTATTCACCCCCCTCTAGGTGCTTTTTTCCCTATTTAGATCATATTATACTTAACCCAACAGGGGCCGCTCCTACCCCACCCCCGTCACTTGCGGTACTACTGCTGGCGCGGTTGGCCCCTGCGGAGGGGCCGGAGCGACCGTCACCGTCGCGGCCGGGTAGATGTTTGCGTCACTGACGCACATGATCTGTGAGGGTCGCTAGCTGCCCCGCCATCTCTCGCAGTTGCTGCCGCAGGAGCTGGTTCTCCGCGGCCGTCGATGCCGTCGCATCTGCCCCCACGTCCCCGGCCGACGCTCTAGTTCGGACCATCGTCTGTACATACATGCAACCAAAACATTAGTTCTAGTCTCCGCTAGAACAACTACCATACATCGAGAGAGAAAGAATCTACACTTTCCCCCCCCCCCCCCCCCCCACCCCCCCCCCCCCCCGATCACTCACGTCCTACACCCCTCTGTCCTGCACATTTCATTTATTCGAAGCTACGTGTGGTATCTCCGTGGATGTTGGACCTTCACTGTTGTGATTAAAGAAACCGCTCTGATACCATCTTAATCTGTCCACGCCCCGGGGGTTTCATTCAGCGGAAAAGAAAGAGTTACTTGTTTGGCGTGTAAATTTTTTTGAAGTCGGTCGGTTCTTCCCGCGCGTGGCCCAGGACCCTCCGCTTACAGATTTACTCGACAACGGCAGAGTCTCCTCTGTATATGCCGGCGTCGCGGCTAGTACAAAAGTTAAACACAAGCATTCAATCAATCACAACAGTTCGGCACACAACTACGAATGCGAATAGGATAATGCCCAAGGCCGGTCAAGTTGAAAGGATAAACTCACAGTTTGAAAGCAGGTCCACACGACCCAGGTTTTGGAAATGTTTGGAAAAGAGCCATACATCCAGGGTTTTAAAAACGGGTCACACACGCCCAATTTTTTAAAACAGTTTTCACAGTTCTTTTCTTTTCTTGTTGTTCTGCTTTGAAAACGGCCGAACCGGAGATAGTAAAAAGAACCAACAGTTCGTATCCAAGTAAAAGCATCAACCTCCACACCGACCCCCACGAGGGTATCGAGAACCACACAGTAGCCTACAGTATCAAATGAAATGCAATGAAGGTAAAAGGAGATACATACTAGGGCTCCCAACGGCCCGACTACT